>JACXGI010008499.1:0-12732 GCA_016801175.1 Esox masquinongy | reverse complement strand
CGGTGGAGCTACTGACAAGAGGAGATGTCAAAGGCTCAGCTGTACGCTCACGTCCGGACAACGAAGAGTTGCTTGGAGCCTGACAGATAATAATCAATATGGTTCTCCAAGACCTAAGTCTTATAATCAACGTATCATCTAAATTTGTCTGAAGTCACCATAAGCCTAATCTGAACCCTGAAGTCTTGGTCTGGTGAACGTCTGATTCAGGCCTAGCGTGTGGCGTAGCTCTTTCGCAGCACCAGGCTTTGTGCCGCAGTCAGGGTTTGAGCCTTGCTTGGGCCGCTAGCTAACAATTTTCTGGGCAGCCCCATGGTCTGACACAAACTGAACCCCAATGCCAGAGGTAAGGGGAGACCTTGTCAGCAGGGATCAACACACACTTACCAAGTCCCTCAAGTAGCCCCGGTGTCTGCAGAGGTGGTCAGGTGGGTGAACGCGGCACCATACAAGTGGACCCATGTGACTTCTTGGTTGGAAGAGTGGCATGGGAAAAGACAGAACGGCTAAGTGAGTGGACGCATTTTCGGCAAGCTTTTTAAGGAAAGCTTGCCGATAACTCAACTCTCCTGAAACCATTGAATGTGACACGGTTGGTGTGTGTGTGTCTGGGACAGCATGTGCTTTGTAAAAAAAAACGTTTTTCAGCTCTGCTTGTCATGATTACAACAAAAAGGGATGGACGTCCCTTTTTGTTCTAATCATGACAATCCCTCTCTCTTCTCTCTCTTCCTCCTTGCTCTTTATTCGCTCTCTCTCCCTCCTCTCTCTTACTCCTGTCTCTCGCTCTCTCTTCCTGTAAACTGTCAAACAGCTGCACCACGCTGCTCTGCAAACGCTGCCGTCTGTCAAATTGATGTATGTCAACTTCATGTGGATGTTCTGCATTGTCTGTTTGCATGTTGTCTACCAAAAGCAGCCCTGTAACATGTATGTCAACTTCATGTGGATGTTCTGTATTGTCTGTTTGCATGTTGTCTACCAAAAGCAGCCCTGTAACACCAAGTTACATTATGGGGACGTGTGAATGTAAATAGGAATTAAAAGTGATTCTTAACCAACCCCCCTTCTTCTCTAGTCACCGAAGGGACTCTTCTGTATCAGCTGATGAATTACGGCACCTGCCACAATATGTGCGCTTGTGTGTGTGTGATGCGGGACCCTTTCGATCAAACGTAAACAAAAAAAAATGCAATAATGGGAATACATGGAGATTGTTTGCTTTAAAACCTGCAGATATGATTGAGTATTTACAAGAGGAACAAAAGAAAACAAGGAAGAAATATGTCATTACGAAATGCAACAACAGACGGACAATGTCTTTATAGTAGAGAAGCCATTTTTAGATTCCATTTTACAGAGCGGGATGTTTATTACTGTGTGAGGTTATAGATTCTCAGAGGACTTTCTTATTTGTCGAATCAGTATGCATGTCAGTCCCAGCATGCCATTTGTTGGGCGAGGGGGTGAATGGGGGCCAATGTGAAGGGACAGGTGCGATAGGTTGCTAATGGGGGCGAGGTGAGAAGGGTGTTTGGAGGATAGGGCTAATTGTCTCTAAGGATTGTTTACACATTCTGATCAATTTTCACCAAACGGTCGGTTGACCAATCACATCAGCTCTAAACGTGACTTCAAAATATCCAATTGTCATAAAAAATATTTGGCACACTAAAAATCTGGACAAGATTAGGACAGATGGACAAATGTTAACACTAGGTATAAATGGGGCTTGCGACTTTGTGCCAATCTGACTGTCAGCAGCTTTTTGAGGCTTTGTGTTGACAATAATCACCAGTCCCCTTTACAATACATCAGTCAGTTAGAGAGAGAAGAGAGAGGGAGGCAGGGAGAGGAGGAAAGAAAGTGGGAGAGAGGGACAGGGAGAGGAAGAAAGAAAGCGGGAGAGAGAACGGAGAAGGTGAGATAGGGAGAGAGGAAAGCAGGGTGAGAGAGACTATTTATCTCTTGTTGTCAGGAGCTGGCTGGCCTTAGGCCTGAAATGGCCATGTTGCTTGGTTACCATCTAGGCTGTTGGTTGTGTGTGTGTGTGTGTGTGTGTGTGTGGAGAGGGTCAGTGCCCTCTGTGTCACAGTTAACAGAGCAGCGGGAAAGCATATCGATAAACACACACACACACACACACACACACACACACACACACACACAAGATATTGTTGAATGTACAACACTTCTATCTTTATTTCAAAGAATAATTTATTTGATGTAGCGTTGTCATGAGATGACCGAGAAGTAACCATGGGTCCATTCTGTAGCAAGCTTTAATAATAACATTAATAGGAATAATTATATATCATAAATAATAATAGTAATAACAGTAGTTACATCTATACAAGCTAAAATTGTCACCGTGTCATTTTTTTTGCAGTAAGATAATTTTTACACATGTCACACAAGGGTCCCGGTCACTCCCAGGCTGCATTTACACACTTGACCAATCAGATTGGCTCTTAAAAAAGGATCTGAGGCAAAAACATCTGATGCAATTGGTCAAAAGACCAACCAATAGACAAAAAAATAAATTAAATTGTGCCGCCCACCATATTGCAGCCGTAGTCTCTGTCGGCTTGTTGATGTTTTCTGTCCCCCTGGTAGTCCCTCGCTTCATTAGCCCGTGTTTGGCACAACAAGGAGGGGGAAAGAGTGAAATGAAGGCCAAAACCTTCCAGCGGCTAGACTGACATGTAGAATTATTTAGAACCCCCCCCCCGCATTTCAGTAGGGAATTAACTATTACCAGGATTCATGGAAAACCTGGGAGTTTGGAGAAAGTAACCAGGATGAATGCGATATTCAAAAAGGGGTTCTGAAAAGCTGCAGGTGCTTCATGCGTTTTCCTGTTTTGCTCGTGACCTCAGAGATCAGGTACGTTGGTGCAATTCAGCCAGTCACTCATAGAGATCAATCAACTGAGCGGTGGGTTGGTTAGTAGATACAGGTGTTAGTGATTGGCTGGAACCAGGCACTATATTACCGACAGCTTTAACTACCACATGGTAAAAACACCCAACGAGTCTCAGAAAAACAAGAAGCAGAAGAAGGAAAATAATGATAGGAAATAAACAGCAACAGCCAAGTTTTTCTTTCACTGAGCAGCTAGGTTGGAATTGTGGAAATGTAACTGCGATTTTTTAACCAAATGGTCAATAGAGTGATTGTGGGAAAGGGGAGGGTGTGTCCGTGTCCTCAATATGAAGGGCATTGTTTGTTTGTGTGTTTTCTAAAGTAGGGGAACACTTCTATCTTGTAAGTTTAGCCTTTTCTGAATTCCAGATGTCCACTGTTGAAGTGCTTCATTGTATAGCATCTAAACATGTTATTTTTCTCAGTGGGAGAAGGAGACCGTCTTGTTACTCTCACGTTGTGCTGAAGTGGTCAGGAGGGAGGAAATGACCTTCCGTTTGAAATGTCCCCAGTGGAAATGAGATACAGTCTTCCTACTTGTCCCAAGGTGAAGTTGTCTGAATGCTTTCAGTAGAAAACCTTCCCTCTCCAAGCTTAGATGTCTGAGTCTTTTTATTGAAGCGTAAAACCACTTAGGCTATAGATCCAAAACAATGAGGTCTTATCAAAATGTAGTATATAATTTTTCATGTATTTTTTAGGGGGATGTTAAAATATCTTTGTGGCATATTTGTCTGTGAGTACAATGAGATGTATGCAGGAGACATCTTTTCTGACTAAATGACCTTTCAGTCAAAATAACTGCAACAACAATTATATATATACTCTCGAAAGTGCTCCGTTCGTCCAAAGATGCACAACTGTTCCTGTCCTTTAGGTTTGTTGGTCACAAAGTGTTTCTCTTCAGTTAAGCCACAGATGCGCACAATGATTTCAACGGTGTCTCCAACAATTTGGAGACAACAGTGTTTAGAAAAACTGTAATAGACAGTGCTGTACTAAAAACTGTGAATGTGCCCATTTAAAAAGAAAATGCTTCTGTTTGCCTTTTTGAGTGTGGACCTTTTTTGTTTTTGCAATCACCAAGCAAAACTGACGTATTTTCAACATATTTTCAACGTCTTTTCAACATCTTTTCCATATATATTAAAAAAATATGCCCTTTACAATGTCTTTTCAAATTCTTGTGCTCAAAGGACAGCCTGTATGTGCAGTGGGAAGATCACTGCAATCCCGAAACATCACCCAGCTCCTTGTTATTCGTGCAGTAGCTCCTGCAGACAGTTAGGTGATTTGAAGACCTCAGGGACCTCACTGTCCAGTTTGCAGATCACCTTATAGATAGCCTTCTTCCAGGAGGGGTCCACGTCTTTACCAGCCACTATCGCATTAAAAAACTCTCTCAGCGTGATCTGGGCCACTTCCAGGAAACGCTCCGGAACCTGAAAATGGAGCGAGAGATTTTTTATTTTCTACTTGCTTTGACAGTGTAAACACATTTCCCCATACCAATAAAGTTATCACTGAAAAATTAAATTGGGAGTATTGATGAACATACAGTCATAGTATAGACCTGAGTATTCATGTACACACAGTCATAGTATAGACCTGAGTATTCATGTACATACAGACATAGTATAGACCTGAGTATTCATGAACATACAGACATAGTATATACCTGAGTATTCATGTACATACAGACATAGTATAGACCTGAGTATTCATGTACATACAGACATAGTATAGACCTGAGTATTGATGAACATACAGACATAGTATAGACCTGAGTATTGATGAACATAAAGACATAGTATAGACCTGAGTACTGATGAACATACATACATAGTATAGACATGAGTATTCATGTACATACAGACATAGTATAGACCTGAGTATTCATGTACATACAGAGATAGTATAGCCCAGTGTATTCATGTGCATACAGAGATAGTATAGGCTTGAGTATTCATGTGCATACAGTGATAGTATAGGCTTGAGTATTCATGTAAATACAGAGATAATAATGCCACCCTGAACACACACACACATACACACACACACACGCATAGACTAAATTCGTTGTTACTTCAACAGTATTCATAGTCATTTAAAATGAATGGACACAACTGTGTTCTCATATTCAAGTCTCTTAACTCCCTTAACTCTGTCTACAACCAGATTAAATAATACCTCTTTTCACTTTTCAATACTTGGCCGGACTGCCTCGTAATGTTCTCCCTGTGAGTGTGTGTGTGTGTGTATGCGTGTGTGTGTATGTGTGTGATTATGTGTATATGTGTTTTTGTGTGTGGGTATGTGTATGTGTGTGTGTTTGTGTGTGTATGTGTGTGTGTTTGTGTGTCTGTGTGTGTGTGTATGTGTGTGTATATGTGTGTGTATGTGTTTTTGTGTGTGGGTATGTGTATGTGTGTGTGTTTGTGTGTGTGTGTGTGTATTTGTGTGTGTGTGTGCGTGTGTGTATGTGTGTATTAGTGTGTGTGTGTGTGTCTCTGACAATATTTACCCTCCTAACTGCGAAGTCATGTAGTTTGTTTAGAGGAGGCAGAGAGAGAGATGGAGAGAGGGAGAGAGAGGGAAAGAGAAAGAGAATGAGAGATGAGGGATGGAGAGGGAAAGAGAATGAGAGATGAGGTAAAGGGGGAAGGAGACTAAGACAGAGTAAGAGACAGAGAAAGACTGACACTGTAAATAGATAAATATACAACATTTAAAATGCATTGGAAAAAAAATGTGCCTTCAATATTCCTCCAAATTTAAGATTTTTCAGTTTTGTTTTTTGCTGTGTATGTTAATTTACATTTTTGAGATGAGTTATGTTTCTTATTTTACAGTTGCTTTGGCAATGTAAATAAATGTTTACCATGCTATTAAAAATCAATTGACACAGACCAAGACAGATAGAAACCGCTAGGGTGAAGAACCTCTAAATCATCCTCCCTTGTGTTTTTCAAAATAAATATCTTCTCTCTCTACTCAATTCTACACTCTCTCTTTCTTCCCTCCCTCTCTCTCCATCTGCCCTTCTCTCTCCATCCCTGTCTTCTTTCTGGCGACCAGGAAGCAGGATAAGGGACTGAGCCCAGAAAAGAACACACACACACACACACACACACACACATACACGTACAAACACACACACACACACGTACACACACACATGCACGCACACATACACAGTTAGGCAGAGAGAGAAAGGAGACAGAGAGAGAGAAAAAAGACAGAGAGAGAGAAAGAGGGAGACTGCGAGAGAATGAGGGAGACAGAGAGAAAAAGGGAGACAGAAGGAAAGAGAGAGACAGATAGAGCCATCTGTATTGATGGCCTGAATTAGACCTCTTTATTGGGCTGATTTATGATGGAGAAGACATCTGCATGTGTGTTTGTGTGTTTGAGTGTGGGTGTGTGCATTTGGATGTGTGTGTGCATGCTCATGTGTGTGAGTTTGTGTGTGTGTGTGTGTGTGTGTGTGTGTGAGGCCCCAACAAAAGGCCAACAGCTGAGTGTCATCACAATGAGAGGAGGTGACAAACAGTTAGAGCCTCCAACAGCACGCTGAGACAAAAGGGTTTGTGACAAGAATAACTCTCTCACCCTGTCCCAGTCTTTCTTTCTCTCTCTCTGTGTTTCTATCTCTCTTTTTCTCTGTGTATACATCCCTCGCTCTTTTCTCCTCCCCTCACCTTCTTTCTTTCTCTCTTTCTATCAAAACACAATGTTACTACATTCAGCATGTTTGTCTGCCTGTCTGTGTCTATCTCTGGATATGTTACAGTGTGTCAGTGTGTCTCTGTAAGTATTTACCTGTGTGTGTGTGTGTGTGTGTCTCCACCGCTCCGTGGGTGGATGACCTTGGAATGTCCTGCCCCACCAGGTCTGAGGGTGGACAATCACACCAGATTCACATCTACTGTATATCAGACGTTTGTCTAAGTGGGAAACACTTCTATCTGTTATTTGGAAACTGGCCACCAGCGGCAGCTGTGTGTTAATTTAGAGCTGTTTAGACTGACACAATGGGTAGACAAACTGAACTGTGTAAAATCAATAACATATGAATTACATACAAATAATCAAAACTGTCTAAAATCAATCAATTGTATACAAATGATTCAGCTGTGTGAAATGAATAAATTACAAACAAAATTATTCAACTGTGTAAAATCAATGAACATACTCTGTAAAAGGATATGAATGTAGACAGGGATTTAATTAGAACTGAGACTTCTCTGAAACATTCCTCAACCTCTGAACAAACCAATGAATGAACATCTCTTGGAAACTTATTTAGCCAGAGAGAGAGAGAGTGAGTGAACTAGCAGTGTTCCTGGAAATACACAGAAGTTTGATGATATCACCAATATCTGGAGAACTTTCTTACCAGATCACCTCCATTTTTCTCTCTTTACACCTTCATCTGTCTCTCCATACCTTCATCTCTCTCTCTACATCTTCATCTGTCTCTCTAAACCTTAATCTTTTTCTCTACACCTTCATCTGTCTGTCTACACCTTCACCTGTCCCTCTACTTCATCTGTCTCTCTACACCTTCACCTCTCTCTCTCTACAACTCCATCTCTCTTGTCCCCTCCATCTCTCTCTCTATAACTCTATCTCTCATCTCAATTCAATGGGTGATTTATTGGCATATAGTTATAATAACAGTCTATATAAACAAAAAAGAAAAGGTATCAGTTTTCTCTATGATGACAGACCTAGGCCCGGTTTCCCAAAGCACCAAAATGATCGAAAGATGCACGTACTGTAAGTTATTTCATTATTTTATCAGTGCGTTTCCCGTAAGCATCGTTACTTAAATGGCACGTAACATCGCTCGTTAATTAATGAGTGCTCCCGAACACACGTTAGTCCATCGTAACAGTCACTTACCGGTTTTTGTGAAATAGCGCCTCCCTCAACATGCGAGGAGTGATCTCAAACAATTAATATTAAGGCAATAGAACGAATAAAATTTGTCAAAAGTGTTTTAGACCAATTCATTTAGACAAATTATATGAAAAGTGCATAAGTATATGTGAATGTAATTGAATGCAACTGTCCACTGAGGATAAAGGAAAACGTACGTTAAACAAGAAATAAATTAGAATAAGTGTTCAAAATGAACGTTCACGAGTCTGAAACCCGCATCGTAGGCTACTGGTAGGCTGCTGTCTTTGATAAATAGGTGTTGGTGCCTCTACCTCGTCAAGAAGAACATTGATTTCTTCAGCTCTGAATGCTTGTTTTCTCGTGTTCCATTTTTATTTCAAACAATTAGAATGGATTTTTCCAACTATGCTTTATATTCGCATTTAACAAATCATGTGTTGATTGCTATGTGACATACAGCCTATTCTAATAGCTACCGGAGGAACTGATAATTCAAAGTCACGTGAACGATTTCCGGCGATATGATTTTGATTGGCTAAAGTCCACCCCATTGGTTGGATATGTTTCGTCCGCCCTAAATTTCACTACTTCTTCGCCCTCCGCCCTAAATTTCACTTACATTTTCTTAATGATGCCTAAGTAGTAGTAGAATACATTGCCAGCGATATTATATGTTTTTGATAAGTAATCAAGCTCAATCGAAATACAATAGTCTATATTTTAAAACGTATTCGGCCTAATTCCATTCCAAACCCCAAACATGGCCAAATTACATTCCAAACGGCCGTAACATAGCACTGCCGATGCACTTTATACAGAGCAACGTACGTGGCGGTTTGGAAAACAGGCTTAACTCCGTCGTAACAAAGTCCATCTTAAGGCTACATGCATCGTTAAACCGTAGTAAGTGCCACGTTATCGGGAAATCGGGACCAGGACATAATCAGCTGCAATGTCTATACTGTCTCTCTGTATTCTCCAAAAAGGCTGACTTTTATCCAGAACCAAAGTTAAAAAAATCGTGCTTTTTTTTTCTTCCAATTTGAAGGTATAAACACCTCTGCTTGAATTGTATTCAGAGCAGTGGTGTAGGAACTTTTTTAACATTGTTACTTTTTTTGAAATTGAAATTCTTAGATCCTTATAAGGTGTTAATTTCATACCTCTATTTAGAATTTTGTAACATTGAAGTTTGTGACTCATTTGAATTTTGTTTTTACATATTTTGTTATGTATTTTTAACAGATACTTCCCTTTTGTTATGTTGTTTCTCTAGTGGTTGAATTTGGCCAACTGCTCTAAAGGGCCACTCTCTAGGCTAGTTTTTGCCTGAGAACACCCTGTTCTGACAATACAGTTCTGGATTGGTAACTGTTAATGAAACTGGTCAGCCTCATCTCCATTGCAACCTAATGAGGTGTTCTTTGTTTGGAAAACAGTTATTTCTCATTGCTTTCACACACAAAGTCAATGTTAATCATATTTTGTCAAACTAGTAAACACAACCATTCACAAAAAATGCAAATCTCAGTTGAGTAAATCATGTCAAACAGAATGTATAAACCTTGGTCACAACTGATACAAACTACTCCCTTGAATGTGAACGTCTTCTGCACAAATACAAAACTTTTTTGAGAATGGACCAAGCAAGGGGAAGAGAAGAGGGGTTCAGATGAGGAGTAGAGAAGAGGGGTTCAGATGAGGGGAACAGAAGAGGGGTTCAGATGAAGGGAAGAGAAGAGGGGTTCAGATGAGGGGAAGAGAAGTGGGGTTCAGATGAGGGGAAGAGAAGAGGGGTTCAACTGCATAGTGGTGGAGCAGCTCAAAGTGGAATACAAAGAACTATAATTTTAGAGGAAATTTGTGCCACAATTATTGACCATGTTGTCAATCATGGCCATTAGAGAGATTGACCGTGTTGTCAGTCATGGCCTTTCCGTGAGAAAGACTGGACATCTGGTCCAGCCCAATTTCAGCAAATCAACCGTGGCTTCAATAAAAACAATATTCAAGACTGACAATAGGTAAATACCAATATATGTATTAAATACATTTTAGAAATTGCTGTTTTTATCGTGATTTGTAAACTATTTTATTCTCTGTATACAGTATTATTTAACGACAAAATGGAAAAGCTAAAAATCTGTAAAGCCTTTGGTTTCTGGATATACAGTCTACGCTGTGATATACAGTGACAAAGACACATGTTCCGTAAATATTTATGACATGAAATGTTAGTGATATTTTCTATATTTGCAAATTACTTGCCAGGTGACATAATAATGAAATAGGAATCACCAGGACATTTTTCCATGGTGTATCACAAGGGAAATTATTAGATGTGATGTTGATGAAAATCTCTTGCCAGACCAACAAGAGCGATAGAATGTCCACCAAGAAGATGGGAACTTGTAGTGTTATTTACCATGAGGAGATGCAATTCATTGTTTTTTTACAGAAATACTGCAGGTTTTTTCATTGGGGTTGCAGTTATTTGTTTTCATGGATGTCATTTTGTGGCTTATTTTCAGCTCACTATGTATGATTTCACATGTAATAAATATGTCAAAAATGGACATTCTGTACAAATGTGAATTTTTTGTTTACATGCAACACATCGCAACAAAAATACATGTACTCTATACATACAAATGTGCATACCCTTTCTCTGTGTACTACAGTATTGTACAGTATCGACTTTTCCCAGTAGACTTTTACCTACTGTTGAAATTGTTATCTAAAAAGCTCAGTGTGATACACAATAGCATTCAGCTGGATAAAACTGACATTCCTGTATAGTACAGCAAGGAGTCAGTGTCAACAAAAAAGTAGAATAAAACTGAAATTTGGATAAAACAAACATTTCCAGGGTGGACTGCCATGGTGAAAAAACATTTCAACCAGTACGGCTCACACGATAACAAAATAACTTTTCATTTTGGTGGCATTGGCCAACTTACTGACCAAACAACTAGGTTTTGATGCATGAATTAAATGTTTTGGGTGAATTACTACATTTTGTGGACATGCCATAGATTTGTGATGTCCCATGAAACAGTTGTGACAATTGCACTTACAGTTTGGAGAATGTTAAGACTGTTTCAAAAAATGAGCCAAAGCGATTGAGAAAAACTGTAACTAAGTGGTCAAGCAATCAAGAAAAACTAAAATATGGATCATAGTATTTTAGGTGAGTCTGAATGACTGACTAAATGACTGCCTGACTGTCTGACTGAATTACTGTCTGTCTGACTGAATTATTGTCTGTCTGACTGAATTATTGTCTGTCTGAATGAATTACTGTCTGTCTGACCGAATTACTGTCTGTCTGACCGAATTGCTGTCTGTCTGGATTACTGACTGTCTGACTAAAATACTGTCTCTCTCCTGAATTACTGTCTGTCTGAATGAATAACTGTCTGTCTGAATGAATTTCTGTCTGTCTGAATTACTGACTGTCTGACTGAAATACTGTCTCTCTGACTGAATTACTGTCTGTCTGAATGAATTACTGTCTGTCTGAATGAATTACTGACTGTCTGACTGAATTACTGACTGTCTGAATGAATTACTGTCTGTCTGAATGAATTACTGTCTGTCTGAATGAATTACTGACTGTCTGACTGAATTACTTACTGTCTGGCTGAATTACTGTCTGTCTGACTGAATTACTGAAAGGCTGTCTGTCTGTCTGTCTGAATTACTGTCTGTCTGACTGAGTGACTGTGTGTATGACTGAATTACTGAATGACTGTCTGACTGACTGTCTGAATTACTGAATGAATTAGTGACTAACACCCAGACACACACATCCTTCATTCTTCCTCAACTCAGCCTTTCTCTGGTGACATCACTGGCTCCTGAGTGATGTGAGTTTGTGCGTTTCTGTGTGTTTGCGTGTGTGCTGAGACAATAGCCAGGGTCATCTGACCATGAGGCAGGCACTCGTATCACATGACAGCTCTGAAGGACGTGTCTTTGTCACTAAGACTCTGCCTATTGTCAGAGGCAGCTGTGCTGCACACACACACACACACACACACACACACTCATACACACACACACACACACACACAGACCCCGTGTGACTCCAATCAGTCTCAGTAACAAAGACATCTCCTTCATCTTATCCTTGAGAATGCTTGAATGCACACACAATCTCTAAAAAAACGCACACACACATACGTGCAAGGACAAACTCTAAAACACAATCCCTAAACACACTCGCATACATACATGCGTACATGCACAAACAAACACATGGAGAAAAAACACAGACATTAAACACACACACACTGCTGCCTCCGTGTGTTTAACCCACTCTCTTAAAACTGTGGTCATCCTGACTCTACCGATACATGTCACACTACTCTGACTCTACTCTGACTGTATACACTCTGAGTGCGAAGGAGAGGGAAGAGGAGAAAAGGAGAAAAGGGAGAGGAGAGGATAGAGAAAGGGAGACAGATGAGGAAAGAGAAGAGGATAGCAAAGTCTTTGAACTTCACCTCGTCTCAGAAGAGTGATTCATTACTCAAAGCTTAGGGGCAGGTTACAATGAAAACACACAAAGAAAGAGAGAAACAGAGAGGGAGAGAAGGGAGGAGTGGATAAGAGAGGCAGCAGAGGGAGATAAGGGGGGGTGAAAGTGAGAGGCAGTGGAGGGAGAGAACGGGGGGAGGCAGCAGAGCGAGAGAAGGGGGGTTGAAAGAGAGAGGCAGCAAAGGAAGAGGGGGAGAAATAGATCTCTCCAGTATTCAAACAGACACTAAATGTGTGTTAATTGATTGTTCTCTTTGATATATATTGATCACACACACACAAACAAAACACTTTAACATAGACACATATATCTAACCATTCAACACACACACACACACACACACACACACACACACA
>JACXGI010008498.1:0-33384 GCA_016801175.1 Esox masquinongy | reverse complement strand
ACGTCTGTGCGTGGTGGTTCTTGAAGCACTGACTCCAGCTGCAGTCCACTCTTTGTGAATCTCCCCCACATTTTTGAATGGGTTTTGTTTCACAATCCTCTCCAGGGTGCGGTTATCCCTATTGCTTGTACACTTTTTCCTACCACATCTTTTCCTTCCCTTCGCCTCTCTATTAATTTGCTTGGACACAGAGCTCTGTTAACAGCTAGCCTCTTTATCAATGACCTTTTGTGTCTTGCCCTCCTTGTGCAAGGTGTCAATGGTCGTCTTTTGGACAGCTGTCAAGTCAGCAGTCTTCCCCATGATTGTGTAGCCTACAGAACTAGACTGAGAAACCATTTAAAGGCCTTTGCAGGTGTTTTGAGTTAATTAGCTGATTAGAGTGTGGCACCAGGTGTCTTAAATATTGAACCTATTCACAATATTCTAATTTTCTGAGATACTGAATTTGGGGTTTTCATTAGTTGTCAGTTATAATCATCAAAATTAAAAGCAATAAACACTTGAAATATATCAGTCTGTGTGGAATGAATGTATACATTATACACGTTTCACTTTTTGAATGGAATTACTGAAATAAATCAACTTTTTGATGATATTCTAATTTTATGACCAGCACCTGTATAATAACTCATCCTAGATCAGCACAAATCCTATCTGAAAAATGCTTCTTGATTAAGTTGTATTGTGTTATTGAAGACATTTTTGTTTACAGCTACTCTTTCCATATGCTGGGCATGCACAGAATGGCCATCCCAAACTGCCCCATCCAAACAAGCAAATGGAGATTGTGTAACATCTAAATGGTTGCAGCAAACCGTGGTTAGCTACTGTATATTTCTTTTTTTATATTTCAACATTTACCGTGCTTGTAATTCATTGTTAACATTAGGGTTATGCTCACTTCCATTTCTATTTAGGAAGTTGGTGTAAGAAGCAACTCACCACAACCCTGGTAAACAGCGTTTTAAGTTTTTCTTTAATCTTCATTGTTGACAGTGAGGATGCTGCTCTCTGCTACTTTAAAGGCTTTGTAGAGGATGCTGGTTCAACTGTGTTCCCTGGGTTTGATCGACTAAACATTCAGGTAAGTGGATGTTATAGCCAAATTAAAAAAGCTTAATCATATACTTCTCCATATTTTTTTCACATTTTAAATAACCTGATAACCTATTTTTAACAGTTTAGTCATTGATCAGATATTCTGATCGTGAGTGGTTTACAGTAGTGAGTATATATAAAGGAAAATTGCACTGTTACCCCATGGGACGGGAACCCTGGGCACAACTCTAGTGTTGCAAGAGACATGCTCTATTAGTTCAGCTACTGTACACAGGACCACTAGTTTTAAAAAATGTGTAGATTAGAGTGGATGTCATCCAGTTTTCAGCTGATCATATCTTCAAAAACTTATGTATGTTTAAATTTTTACTTGTAGTCAGATTGAGATCAATGGCTAACAGTGTGATAAATGTGCTTTCTCAGGTTGTCCAGAGATGTTCGTCATGATGGGATCTTATTTTGCTTGTGGAGCAAAGATGTATGCATGAGTTTAGTGAGTTTTTACTCTTCACATCATGCTCATATAAAGGTTTAAGGTCTATTTATGGATTTTCCATATCACTTGTACACTGAAGTACAATTTTGTAAGTTATTGCATACGCCAGTGTTCTCAAACTCTAGTCCTAAAGAGTAACTCTGGAGGATTTTGCTCCTGTCCATCAATAACACAAAACTAAGAAATCAGAATTCAGGAAAATTATTAGCTGAATGAGTTACTGCTTGCAGGAATGAAGCTGCACAGTCAGTTGCTTTACCAAGATCAGAGTTGAGGACCCCTGACCTATCATAAATAATGTGGTTTATATCTGACATCCAGATGTACATGAATACTTGTTTGTACTTTGTTTAAACTTGTTGACTGAATTTAGAATTTGAATGTGTGATTTGTTGGACTGAGAATTGAGAAACTGTATTCTAGATGAGCAACCTTGTGATAAAGATGTAGTGATTGTGGATGTCACACCTCTGAACTTATACTTGGCCGTACAGGTGACATAAAAGAAAACAGGACTCATCGGACCAGACGACCTTCCACTGTTTCAAGGTCCAGTTCTGACGCTTGCATGCCCATTGTAGGCGCTTTCAACGGTGGACATGGGTCAGCATGGGCACTCCATCTATGCAGCAGGGTGCGATGCACTGTGTTGACACATTCCTCCAATATCAATCATTACAATTTTCTGTGACTTGTGCCACAGAAGACCTTCTGTTGATTTGGATCAGACGGGATATCCTTCATTGCCCTCGTGACCAACCCCCTTTCGCTGGTTGGTGGTTTGTCCCTTCTTGGACAACTATCAGAACTCACCACTGCTGACTGGGAGCACCCCACGAGCCTTGTCGTTTCAGAGATTCTCTGACCTGGTCGTCTAGCCATAACAATTCGCTCAGGTCTTTACTCCTGCCCATTTCTCTGCAACACATTGACTAAGAGAACTGACTGTTAGCTTACCATTTAATCTACTCAGACCTTGACATGTGCCCTTATTCGTTATTCGCATCACCTCTGAGTGGTCTATGTTTTGGCTCATCAGTGTACCGACGAAAATAAATTAGTGGAGAATCTAGGTGAAGGAAGTGGTTGATTGAAGCAGTTTGTATTGAGGATAGACAGGTGGAATAAAAAGCTGTACCTCATCTGCATCAGAACTATAATGCACAGCTCTTCTGCTTTGTCATCTAACCATACAAAACAAAAGCAAATGTATTCTTTTTTTACTTATGTAATTTGTCCCCGAAAGCAGGAGCAATGGTCAAAAACCAAATCTTTTGAGACCAATGTAGCTCTGCTAAAGTACTCTGTGCAGTCAACAAGGAAATAGGCTGCCAACTTTAACTACATAGTGCAGTTTTAACATGTGAGTAAACTAAGTTTCATTATGTGCTAACAGTTCATACAAACTTTGGATATGATTATATTGAAATATAGGAAAACAGGATATTTATTATTATTCTGTTACACTTCATTGGCAGGGAATGGGGAGTATCTTAGGATCAAAAGAAATATGAAATGAGCAAACCCCATTTAAAACTCTAGCCCTGCATTGCTTTTTTTTATTTCCATTTGACAATTACACACATTTGAAGATTCACCAGATTGACTCAGGCTCAAATAATCTGAGACATTAAATATTGCTGTCCAACAATGATTCCTGACCAAATTTACTAAGCATGAGCAATTATTACAAAAACAATCGATTGATGTTGCCCTAAGATTTTACCAAAGTGCCTCCTCTAAGTATTAACCTTGGGTGTGAATACATGCATGTTTATTCATTTGGAAAATGTTCCGTAACTTTCACTGTAGGGGAACATTTAATTGAATGGCTTTTATATTAAAATTCAACCCTGAATGTCTATGATTGTGAATAATGAGACTGCAACCTGAATTTCTTAGTCTCTGAAGCTGTTATGGCTGTGAGAAATCTAAAGGAAAGCATGGAATATAGGCCTACAGTAGGTGACACTGAGGCTCTTTAATTTGGAAATTTGGAAATTTAAGGGGGACGGAAAGTTTGCTACAGAATGATTTTTGCAAAGTATTTACATTGTGACACATTTTCTGTCAGCTCCTAATTCTGGGTATTGTTTTTGAGAACAATGTTTTAGGTCATTAATGACTAATAATCTGCTTGTTTTAATAGTGTGAGAACCATTATTGAAGTTGAAATTTGATTTGTTTGTCCTGTACCATGACTTGAATATGGCAAATAAACTTGTAAAAGCAATTTGAAGTTTCTTCAATATTTCTTTAATTGCAGTGCAATTCACTACTTTGACATTCATCACTAGATATTAGATTTTTTAGGAGAATGACAATGTGAAAATGCTGTCAAACTGAAAATATATGGTAATTTATCTCATTTGTTCTTACAATATTTTCCTGTACTTTTACAGCTTTGAACTGGCGACTCTGCTGCCAGACTTTTTACCATATTTTTACAGGATTTTAAGTATATAATTGTACAGTAAATAAACATGAATTAATCTTTGTCCTTTGTAAATCAATGGCTAACATCTTCATTTTAGCGGTGATTTGCCGTCTATTAAGGAGTTTCATCCATGTTTTAACAGGACAATTCACTGCTTAAATAGATAGGATTTTTGGATAGTATAACAATTAAAGTCTGTAACAATACAGTCCTAATTAAAAAAAATAGTTTCCTGGTGTTGTCTTACAAAATTTTTCTGTTATTTGACAGTTTAAGTACATTAATTTACAGTAAATAAACATGAATTAAACATTTTCCCTCGTAAATTCATGGCAAATGTCTTTATTTTAGCGATGATTTGTTATCTGTTAATGTGTTTCCTGTTTTAACAGGATGATTCACTTTTTCTACGGTCAATACCACTTAAATAGATTGGAGTTTTGGATCGAATAACAATTAAAATCTGTAAAAACACAGTCATGAATAACCATATTTTTACACTTTATCTCTGTTGTTTTTTCTTACAAGAATATCCTGTAATTCTACAGCTTTTTACTGGCGACTGTGCTGCCAGACTTTTTACCGTATTTTTACAGGATTTTTTTTACAGTGCACAACATAACGGGGAGCTGTTATAATGAATTATAAAGTTATAAAGAATCGACACATCAAATAGGCCTATCCTTTGCTAATTCGGCACATAAAATGCGCACGGAAGTTCATGCACCCACAGGTCAGTACCGGTAAGAATCCTCCGATAAGTGATCTTGATCCTCCGATAAGTGACTTGTTAAAGTGTTCCTGACTACTTGTTTTATCTAGCTGGTGGAGCACATATCTCAATATTCTTTTTTTTTAGGTTAGATTCAACTTCATTGTCACTGAACAAGTACAGTACAACGGCAGTTAGCATCTAACAAGAAGTGTGAATAGAAGAGGGCAGAAAATTTACTTGTATTAAGTATAATGTATGTTACAGATGTGACATACAGATGTGCAATGTATAGATGTGCAATAAAGGCAAATGCAGTACAAATGGCAATTCTAAATGCCACTAAACATCCTCTGCAATGTATTGTCAATGAAGCTGGCAACCATATACATTTAGAGATGTACATGTTAGTATAGTATTAGTTAAAAACATTCTTTGATATTATTTTATTGTAATGGCTTTTTAAATGAACAAGAACAATATTTATGTAATGGAAGAATATCCGATCAGCCGTTTTGAGCTAGAAACCAGAGTTGTTATTGGGATTGTTATTAATTGGGATAAAATCGTAAATCGGGATAATTTTGGCCAGGATAATTGTGGCATGAAATTCTCATATTGTCCCAACCCTAGTCGAGAAGCATGTAAATGAGGATCCAGCCATTTCAGATTTGTTCCGTTCTCTAATTATTAGGGTGATGATATCATAAAAGATCATGTTGTTGTGAGTACTGTTTTGTTGCAGTTTATATCCTAATGAGTAAATTATTTAAGGATTAATACCGAGGGTTGATTCGGTATCAAGAGGACGGATTGGAAATTCTTCTGCTTTTCCATTACCTGGTCTGTAACTCTGGTCAACTGGTTGGTTTGTGACATGTCTGAATTATATCAGTGGATCATTGGGAACTCTGACCATCTGTTAATCTTCCTAAATCAATAAGGGTATCTGAACATAAGGCAGGAAGGTGGGGGGACAGCCCGCCCTTTGGGTAAAACCTATGTGACATAAGACAGCTGGGTAGTATCTTACCACACCTCTTTTAACTGTAATAAATACTGACTGTTCATGTATCTTCCTCAGAGATTCTTCAGAGCGTTATTTTGTAAGCTTTTGATGCGTCTCTCTATTTACAAATAAACTGCTAATTATGCCAAGAGAATTTTGTCTCTGTACTTTCTCCTCAAAAAGTTCCTATTGATGGAATTGCCATCACAGTGGCCAGCTGGGACACATTTCACCCAACTGCGCTACAAGGAAGGTGCGCAGAGGAGACGGCAAGCGCAACATCCCTGTGACCACCCATGTAGGGCGACCATGGCCTATTGTAGTGCCCAGTTTCCCTGGTAATGCTCCCTATGCAATTCCCCGACTACCCTGTCTCTCCCTACCCCTTTGACCTTGTGGACTCAGGCTCGGCGGGGAATTTTCTTGACAGGGCTATAGTTGCACATTCCCCTTCTGCATTTGCCAGCTCCTCTTCCAGTCACTGCCCTAGACAGCCAGCCGTTAGGGACAGGTGTGGTCAACAACGTCACTGTCCCTCTCACTATGACTATAGACGGCTCTCATAGGGAGCTACATTTCCTTGTATGTCATAGACTTACGTCTCTATCCCCATTTTATCCCTACATGATCCCTCCATATCCTAGACCAGAGGGAGGCTGCTGGGTTGATCGCAGGGCTGTCAGGGGAGGTGTCTCTTTGTTTCCATAGGGGCCACCACGGTGGAAAGTCCAGCCAGTGCCCTCCAAGTCGACATCCCGGAGGAGTACAAGGACCTAGCCCATGCCTTCTCGAAGACTGAAGCTACACACTGGCCCCCTCATCGGTCGTGGGACTGCGCTATCGACGGGTGCGGCATTGCCCAGGGTACACTTCTATCCCCTGACGTATGACGTGGAGTCTTTACGACAGGGGTTTATCCATCTACCTCCCCCGCCTTCTTGAGTTTCTTCTTCGTGAAGAAGAACAACGGCGGTATGCGCCACTGCATTGACTACAGGACTCTGAACCAGGCCACAATCAGGTTCAGTTACCCTCTTCCTCTCATACCTACTATCATTGAGAACATGCATGGGGCGCGCTTCTTCATGAAGTTGGACCTCCGGAGCGCTTAAAATCTTGTGTGTATCCGGGAGGGAGATGGATGGAAGATGGCCTTCTCATCCGCTGCTGGACACTGAGTATACGGTGATGCCTTACGGTCTAATGAAAGCTCTGTGTTATCCAGGCCTTCATCAGTGAGACATTTAGAGGCATGTTGTGTCAGAGTGTGGTGACCCAACATGTCTCTAAAAGGCTTCTGGGCTTCACTAACTTCCACCGGAGATTCATCAGGAACTTCAGCTTGGTGGCAGCTCCCCTTGCGTCACTACTGAAAGGGGGTCCAGTTAAGCTACGCTGGGACGACAGTACAGACCAGGCTTTCCAGATCCTGAAGTCTCTCTACACTGCTGCTCCTGTGCTGGCTCACCGAGACCCGTCACTGCCCTTCGTTGTGGAGGTGGACGTGTCGGATGTGGGCATAGGGGTGGTGTTATCCCAACACTCGGGTACCCCCCCTAAGCTTCACCCCTTCTAAGCTTTGTGCCTACTATTCCCAGAAGCTGACCACGGTGGAGCGGAATTATGACGTGGGAGACCAGGAGTTGCTAACCGTAAAAATGGCAATGAAGGCGTGGACGTACTTGCTCGAGGGGTTTAAATACCCCTTCCTCGTGTGGACGGACCACCATAACCTGGAATACATCAGAGCAGCAAAGAGACTGAACCCTCGCCAGGCCAGTTGGGCATTATTCTTTACACGTTTTTATTTTATTATCTCCTTTAGACTGGGAACCAAGAATGTGAAGGCCGATGTGCTCTCCCGCCAACATGACGCTGGAGAGGTAACCAGTGATGACTGCCCATCATACCCCACTCCTGGATAGTGGCACTGCGTGATGTGGGGTTTGGGCCATGCGCACGGAACCCTCACCTGTGCACTGCCCGGCTGGGCGTTCCTATGTGCCCTCGGAAGTTTGTGTCCGCCTCCTGTTTTGGGCACATACCTCCCCAGCCTTGGGACATCCGGGCATTGGCTGGAACATCGCCTGTGTGAAGAAGAAGTACTGGTGGCCCACCCTGACGAGGGATGTCTCTTCCTGCTTGGTGTGTGCACATAGCAAAATCCCACAACACCTCCCCTATGGTAAGCTCCAATCCATTACCGGTTCCGCAACGACCCTGGTCTCACTTGTCCATCGACTCTCTTACAGACCTGTCCCCTTCCAAAGGAAATAAGTTCAAGTTTCAAGGTTTGTTTGTCAAATGCACCGAACAACACAGCATAATCCTGCACAATGAAATTCTTGTGACATGGCATGCGAAAACTACATAGTGAGAGTTAAGAAGAAGAATATAAGCAAAAATGTAGCCAGACAAAAAAAATAAAGTAACACTATTCATAACACTGTACACTAGCAGCAGTTTAAAAAAGAGTACTGTAAACTAGCAGCAATCTGGGTAGTATTATTGAACATTATAGATATGGCAAGTATGGCAGTAATAACAATTTACAGAACAATGTAAACTACCAGCAATTTGGTAGAATTATTGAATATTATAGATTCATATGAGAGTAATACGCATTTGAATGGTGGCATAGCACACTACAACTATGTGGTGGGAATGAAGAAGAAAAATATATACACAGCAAAAATATAGGAGGAAGATAAAGTAATAATATACATAACACTGTAAAGTGGCACTTTAAAAGGAGTACTGTAAACTAGCAGCAGTAGTGGTATTGAAATTATAGATGTGGCAATTCTGGTAGTAATATACATAACAACGTAAACTGCTGATTTTTGAAAGAGTAGGATGGGGAGTATGAACAGAATGATAGAAGTATTGAATATTATAGATACATATGAGTGTAATATGCTTATGAATGGTACATGCAAGGGAATATTCTAATGCCCATTAAATGTACCTGAAAGGACGTCAGAGCATCTGGAATGTTCGTGTGTGATCAATATGATCATGGATCAGTGTTACTGGTTGAGGAACCTTATGGCCTGAGGACAAAAACTGTGTGTCTGGAAGTGCATGCCCCAATGCTCCAGTAGCGTCTAACAGACAGGAGCAGTGTGAACAGACCATAGCCTGGGTGACTGTGATCTTTGATCTTTTTGTTCCGTGCTTTCCTCAGGCATCGTTTATGGTAGATTCCTTGCACAGTGTGGAGATGGCAGCCGATGGCGTGCTCCGCAGACTTTACCACTCTCTGGAGGGACTTGCAGTCTGTAGCTGAGCAGCTGCCGTACCAGGCAGTAATGCAGCCTGAGAGGATGTTTTCAATGGTGCACCGGTAGAAGTTGGTGAGAGTTTTTACAGACATGCCAAATTTCTTGAGTCTCCTCAGGTAGTCGTCTTTGGGCAGTTTTCACTGTCGAGTTCGCTTGTCTGGACCCAGTAAGGTCATCTTTGATGAACACACACAGAAACTTGAATTCAGTGACTCTCTCCACTTCAGCTCCATCGATGTGTATGGGGGCGTGACCCCCCCTCTGCCACTTCCTGAAGTCCATGATCATCTCTTTAGTCTTGCAGACGTTGAAAGAGAGGTTGTTGTCCTGGTACCATGTAGCAAGGTTCTTTACCTCTCTGTAAGCGGACTCATTGTTGTTGAAGATGAGACCCAGGATGCTAGTGTCGTCCGCAAATTTGAGGATAATGTTGGAGCTGTGTGTGGCCACGCAGTCATGCGTGAACAGGGAGTACAGGAGGGGACTGAGTACGCAGCCCTGGGGGCTCCAGTGATCCGGGTCAATGCAGAGGAGGTGAGGTTGCCCATTCTCACCACCATCCTGGTCGTTGTGGACCGGTTCTCGAAAGCTTGCAGCCTCCTTCCCCTGCTGAGCATGCCCACGGCCCTGCAGACCACGGAGGCTCTCTTCACCCATGGCCTCCAGCACTACGGGATACCAGAGGATATTGTGTCTGACCTCAGGCCCCAATTCACATCCCGAGTATGGAAAGCATTTACAGAACGACTCGGCGTCACGTTCAGCCTTACCTCTGGTTACCGTCCGCAGTCCAACAGGCAGGTGGAGCGTGTCAACTAGGAGGTGGGTAGGTTCATGTGGTGTTACTGCCAGGACTGGCTGGGGGAGCGGTCAGACTTTCTGCCGTGGGCTGAGTATGTCCAAAACTCTTTCTGCCACACCTCCACAAACCTAACTCCGTTCCAGTGTGTTTTAAGTTTTCAGACAGCCCAGGCCCCATGGCATCCCAGCCAGACCGAAGCCCCTACGATTGATAAATGGTTCCGGCACACTAAAGAGACATGGAACACAGCGCATCAGCAGCTCCAGCATGCACCACAAGGACCAGACCGACCACCACCGCATTGAGGATCCGGTGCTCCCACTGGGTGATCGGGTCTGGCTCTCGCCTTGGAACCTACCCCTCCACCTGCCCTGCTGGAATCTGGGGCCATGGTTTGTGGGGCCATTCAAAGTCCTGGGAAGCATCAATGAGGTGACAGCATCGGTTGTTGTTGCCTGGTGACTACAGCAGTAACCCCTCTCTCCATGTGTCGCTCCTCAGGCCGGTGGTTGCTGGTCCGCTCCATGAGGGACAGCTGGATGACGCTCTGCCACCCCTGTTGGACATCAAGGGGGAGCCGGCGTACTCGGTCCGTGAGGAGTGGTGCTAGACATTGTCCGACCCTTATCCAGGACATTCACCTTCGGCGCCCAGATCGGCCTTTGCCTCGCTCCCAGGGACGGCCCCCGGGCCAGCGGCGTCCTGCTGCTAGGGCAGCGCGTCAGGGTGGGTGCTGTCACACATTCAGCTGCAGCAGCACCCTCTCCTGGCTCATCTGCGCTACAGCGCTCTACGTCGCTGGCTTACTGAGCAACCACCGTCTTCCATCAACAACCTATGCCAGGGGTATTCAAATCTGGCCCTCGAAGCCAGTTCCACTCCATTTTTTCATTGCAACCCTCTAATCAGGGACCTATTCAGACTTAAGACACCAAGTGGGTCCAATTATTGATGAGGTAGACCAGAAAACCAGCAGGGTCCGACCCTCGTAGGGTAAGATTTGAATACCCCTGACCTACGCCATTGATTTCACCCGCCTGCAAACCATTAGTCTATCAGGCAGAGCTTACATATTCCACCGTCTTTCATTTCAACTTTGTTGGGTATTGTGTATGCGCATGCTATCTTTTTCGTTGCTACGTTAGTTTTGAGAAAAGCTTCACGCCATAAGCAGTCCTTGGTTTATTGATCTGTTCAAATAAATGCCTTTTCTTTGATTCCGCATTTCTGTCACTCAGCCTACACCGTGACACACGTGGAGCTGTGTTTCACAATAAGACATTATTCACCTCTGTCCCAACCTGAAATTCTGTGATTCTTTAAAATATATATTTTTTGTTGCATAATGCACATTTAGAAAAAAATGGCATTTTCCCCAATTTTCCATTCAAATTTGTAATATATTATATGTGATCGTTCTTGAATAAGGACAGTGAGGGAAAAAATTATTTGATCCCCTGCTGATTTTGTACATTTGCCCACTAACAAAGAAATGATCAGTCTATAATTTTAATGGTAGGTTTATTTGAACAGTGAGAGACAGAATAACAACAAAAAAATCCAGAAAAACGCATGTCAAAAATTTTATAAATTGATTTGCATTTTAATGAGTGAAATAAGTATTTGATCCCCTCTCAATCAGAAAGATTTCTGGCTCCCAGGTGTCTTTTATACAGGTAACGAGCTGAGATTAGGAGCAACACTCTAAGGGAGTGCTCCTAATCTCAGTTTGTTACCTGTATAAAAGACACCTGTCCATAGAAGCAATCAATCAATCAGATTCCAAACTCTCCACCATGGCCAAGATCAAAGAGCTATCTAAGGATGTCAGGGACAAGATTGTAGACCTACACAAGGCTGGAATAGGCTACAAGACCATTGCCAAGCAGCTTGGTGAGAAGGTGACCACAGTTGGTGCGATTATTTGCAAATGGAAGAAACACAAAATAACTATCAATCTCCCTCGGTCAGGGGCTCCATGCAAGATCTCACCTCGTGGAGTTGCAATGATGATGAGAACGCTGAGGAATCAGCCCAGAACTACACGGGAGGATCTTGTCAATGATCTCAAGGCAGCTGGGACCATAGTCACCAAGAAAACAATTGGTAACACACTACGCTGTGAAGGACTGAAATCCTGCAGCGCCCGCAAGGTCCCCCTGCTCAAGAAAGCACATGTAGAGGCCCATCTGAAGTTTGCCAATAAACATCTGAATGATTCAGAGGAGAACTGGGTGAAAGTGTTGTGGTCAGATGAGACCAAAATCGAGCTCTTTGGCATCAACTCAACTCGCCATGTTTGGAGGAGGAGGAATGCTGCCTATGACCCCAAGAGCACCATCCCCACTGTCAAACATGAAGGTGGAAACATTATGCTTTGGGGGAGTTTTTCTGCTAAGGGGACAGGACAACTTCACCGCATCAAAGGGACGATGGACGGGGCCATGTACCGTCAAATCTTCGGTGAGAACCTCCTTCCCTCAGCCAGGGCATTGAAAATGGGTTGTGGATGGGTATTCCAGCATGACAAATACCCAAAACACACGGCCAAGGCAACAAAAGATTGGCTCAAGAAGAAGCACATTAAGGTCCTGGAGTGGCCTTGCCAGTCTCCAGACCTTAATCCCATAGAAAATCTGTGGAGGGAGCTGAAGGTTCGAGTTGCCAAACGTCAGCCTCGAAACCTTAATGACTTGGAGAAGATCTGCAAAGAGGAGTGGGACAAAATCCCTCCTGAGATATGTACAAACCTGGTAGCCAACTACAAGAAACATCTGACCTCTGTGATTGCCAACAAGGGTTTTGCCACCAAGTACTAAGTCATGTTTTGCAGAGGGGTCAAATAATTATTTCACTCATTAAAATGCAAATCAATTTATAACATTTTTGACGTGTTTTTCTGGATTTTTTTGTTGTTATTCTGTCTCTCACTGTTCAAATAAACCTACCATTAAAATTATAGACTGATCATTTCTTTGTCAGTGGGCAAACGTACAAAATCAACAGGGGATCAAATAATTTTTTACCCCACTGTACCTCTATTTCTTTTTGCCTCTCTTCTAACTTATTTTGTACCTCTATCGTACAGTATTTATTGTTATCTATCTCTGCTATTAAATCTCATTTCTTATTTTAGTTTCCTTTGACAGATATGATTTTTTCTTTAAAGCAGTGTATTTTATTGTGTAGCCTCTAAAGGTACATTTCAAAGAGTTCCATACTATCTGAGGATCGGCTGTACCCATGTTATCTAGACAAATGTTGGTTATAAATTCCATTGTCTTGGTTGGAAACTTGTCATGTTGCAGGCTTTGATAAAATTAGCCCTGTCCTATGTCCCTACAAGCAAGAATGGGACTAGAGTCCAGAGGCTTGATTAAGTTACGTTTTTTTAGTCTACTGAATCTTCTGTGTCCATGATCTTAGTGATTTCTTTCAGTGCCACTGGGCGATACTTTGTAGTATGATGTCCTTTACGATAAATATAAATGTTTCGAACAGTGTTGTACTATCCTGATATAATGATATGGTCATTACAACACAGGTCCCTAAACTGTCAAATCCCAATGGAAAGCAGAACAGAATGAAGTTAGGGCCAAGCCTGGTTTTAGCACCTGGAGATTGGGCTTCTATGTTGACTCAAGCACTTATTGGCCTTGAAAGACTTGATTTAATTTTGTTTTCACGTTGTGTATGTGGTGAGAGTAATCCCCCTGTGCCATATCGTTTTCCGTCCTTCAGGGAACTGGGGTTAAAGACAAAGGTTTTAATGACTGAATATCACCTTTGTTTGTTCAAACTGTCCTCAGTGTTGGAGTCTCTGAAGAGTGATAATTTTGGGACTACCCTGGCTTTAGAGAACTTGTTTGCACTACAGGAGTTGGGCATATCCCATTGTCATAGACTGGAAGTACACAGTGAAGTCATGAGAGTCAGAGCAGAGGGAGTATGTCTGTGTTTGTGGGTAATGGAGAGAGGAATGGAGAGAGAGAGTTATAGTGTATTGCTGGTCTGGGTTGTGATAGTCAAGCCAACCATAACAGGACAAGCTAAGGACATGTTTATGTAAGGGCTGGAAATTTCTCTCAGGGAATGGGTTGCTCTCACCACAGAAAATTATTACAGGTATTTGAACAGATGCAGGGGGCGGGGGTATATATTAAAGAAATGGTTTGTGAAAGCCTACTCACAATTGACACTCTGAGCCACCGTCTAAATATTATTTCTGTTTTCCAACATTTCAGACTACCTGAATAATGACTTATTCAGAGCAATAATAATGACTGATCCAATCAAAATAAACATAATAAACCATGTAGTGTCTTTTTTTTGTCAACAGCAGCTGTGTTTTGTAGATTTCTGAAGAGTCACCTCTGGCTTCTTGTCACATGTTACAAATTAAAGGATGATGTATTTTCAATGTAATCAGGTTGAGGGGAATGAGTTCATATAATAATGGAGACCACATATAATATTACAGAATTATTTACAAGAAGCATGCAAAAAAAATAATCCCAAAAATGATTGTACTTTCACTAAATTGTTTTCTATTTATTATCAATTGCTTGTGCCAAAACTAGCCTTGATTTAAACAACACAACCAAGCTCAAATACCATAGTTGTACCACTGTTAGCTGTATAGTTTCCTTCTGACACACAAGCTGTACTGGTTTAACTAACACTCATAAATATTTTATTGGGACTCTTCAACTGTGCAGTACAAGGCACAAATACACATTTTATGCAGGAAATATAATAATGGTGTTCATAGATTCTAGTCAATTATTCACTACCAATGTTTGAGCACTGTTTACAATGGCATAACTCCATATTATCTTTCTAACATTTATCTGTAGTATCTTTCATACTTTGCCTGAATGCAATAACATCTAAGAAACCATACCTGTATTGTATTTAAATATGAGGTCTAGTTGAGATAATTTATTTGCCCAGCAGTGAAATTGGGTAGGGGACTAAACTACACTCTTAGAGTGGTGACTTGAGGAATACTGGAGATTCCTCAAGGAACAATTGCTTGTCAATGGTTCTTATTTGCACCCTGTGGAAAATTGCGGGATTCTTAAAAAAAGTTTAAATGTAGCACTGGAGGCATGGTTTAGTATTGGGTGTGGCTGTTTTTTTTGGCCTGCTGAGTAAATGTAATTTCTTTTCAACTGAATTGTCCTCACATGTTAAGGTTGAACACTGACAGTTCTGATAATTCAAGGTGGCTTTATAGGTATATGAGTCCCCTGAGAGCCTCTGCAATTCCCAAAGTTTAGATAGATAGCACTTATTTACAATCTTAATGTTGTTACCCAGGTATTATAATGTAGAAATGAAAGGGGAATAAAGACAAATATTTTCAATTTGTCTAATTTCATAAACCGCTTGTAATTATTGTTGAATTGTCTTTCTGCATGCAACTCTTAATCATGGAGAGCCGGCTCAAGCTAGCATGAGTGCAGCATCATCTGGTTACACTGCTGTCCTCTCATTAATATGAAATAATGACTACCTGTTTGAACAATGTTCTGTCACAGTGAAAATACAACATTGGGGAACCATAATCAATTATGGTACAAATATTCAATATTTTAAATTAGCAGTGTGCAAATTTCACACAATGAACAGGAACACTTTATTCAAATGGATGGCCAAAATTATTACCTGAAAGCCATGTATTCCAGTAAGGCTCATCTTCCACTTTTCTAATAACCTGGTACCTCTACAATATATTACTGAAAAGACACCACTTGCCTGATTTTGAAAAAACATAGATGAATAATGCGCCTTGCCATGAAGATCTGGAATCTACAACATAAGCACTAAAAAACGATAAACGGATTAATTAATTTAAAATTAATTTAACTTGGTGAAGTGGTGCTGCTAGTGGCAGACAACATATACAGTAAAGACAAAATACGCAACATCTACACAAAGTTGACTTACAATTATACACAATGGGTGGTGAGTATACAAAGTCATGACATATCTGTGCTAAGTGCCTCAATGCATGGAAAGATATCAGTTGGTGAGATGTTTTGATCATTATTTATCAAAACTGCCCTCCTGACCTTCGCCTGCAGGCGGACAATTTTTCAAACAATGGTTTACCAGGGTGTGAGCAGTCATCAGAGATCTTGCCATGCATCCTTGTCTTGGAGTCATGCAGGACTTTGACTGTGGCAACATTTTTACAAAATATTTAGATTAGTCATACTTTTTAATAACCAAAAGCTATGATAACCAATTAGCAAAGAACATCACAAGAACAGACCAAAAAAAAAAATAGTGTGGACCATATACCCAAATATGTACATTCTAATTTGGTTTCTGTTCTCAGTGGAACAGTTTGTCCCTGCCCTAATTACAGGAGGACATTTTACCCTTTGTTCAAAATAAAAAACTGATCTCTGCTCTGCCATGTATCAGTTAGTACGTCATACAAGGTGCACTATTGTGTAATTAAACATTTCTGTATTATTAATTCATGCTATATGCTATACGTATACATCTGTAAAATATTTTAATTACAGGGAGCAGTATGCTGTGTTCAAGATATACAAATTTTCTGGTCCATTTGTTCATGCTAACTTTTTACTTTTGCTGTCGTCCAGAAGTTCACCATTTTTTGGTAACTCCCCTAAATTATTGCCTATATTTTCACATAGTACGTATTTATCAAACTGTGTTGATTTTTAGCAACCAGGAAATTCCAATGATTTCTACGTTGGCTGCTGGTCCCAGTGACAAAACAAAACAGGGTTACCATTTCAACAACAAATCCAGGCCGAGGGAGAGAAATTAATTGTCAAATATGACAGCCAATCACAACACTGGCGAGTAGGATTTTGTGTAATGACAACATTCCCAGTTTACTGCAGATATATTGTGAAAATGTTTTGCTATTACAATGCAAATATACAAAAACAACAAATATGTATCACCTTTAATTGATTTAGCATCATATAAAGCTTATTATCACTCTTTAAAACTTGTTTCCGGCCATATATCTTCCAAGCTTCGTGAATTAATGACTACCTTCATGTTCGGAAATCTTTTAAAAAATATGTTTGTGAAGACTTAATGACACACAATAAATAAAAAAATATCAAATTATTCTGTCATTTGGAGGGTGGACTGTTGCAACCATTATAATAATTTATTTCAAATTTCATCATTGTCCATTTTTAAGAACAACATTGAAACATGATCCCAGGTCAAAATGCCAGGTTGTGTCCCTGTACATTTATAATGTGTAGTTGTAGTTCTAAACCTCATTCATATTCAACATATCAACTTTTTAATTAAACGAGGCCCTCTAACCAACATTTTACTTAAACAGAAAACTGCACAAGTAGCATGAGATAATAAACACATAAAAAATATATAAATAACCAAATAAATATTCCCGATGGTGGCCAGCAAATATTATGAGACTCTCTTTTCAGTGACAATTGGAAATGTCTGCATATTTCTGCAGGTGTTCACCACATTGGAAACCAAGCCGGAGAAGGAAAGCAAAGACAAAGAGACAGGTACTTGGCAGTGCATACAGAGTAATGCAGCTTAAATATACCACCCCCACTATGCTCCACACAGATGTGAAGCGGAGATTTATTACAAAAGCTGAAACATCTCCATTAATATGTCTAGCCATGACGAAGCGCCATATAATTCTGTTGTCGCGCAGAGAATGCAAATAGAAGGAAACAGACAAATTATCTGTCTCACAAGGAATGCCTTGATGCAAGGAACTGTCTGCCAAATTTTGTAACTGGAGACCAGTGCTGTGCATACTGTCGATTTGTTTGCCTCTCATTTTCAGGAATGGATTCTGGTAATTTAATGAAATGTCAAATACACTAAAAGTGTTAAAACAAACTAAAAAACATAAAATCAAGCACTTCTGTGCTTACTGCATCATATGAAACAATAGTCAACAGTAACTCACATGAGTATGAATAGGTTTGCTGTTAAAAAGTGCATGATAGTATGTAAGCAAAAGAATGTGGGAATATGTCTCAAACATTGGATCTGTGATCATTAATCTTATCAACTGTCTAAGTCAACGATAATTACTTGTAAAATTCCAACCCAAGAGTGATGAGTTGTGCTATGTAGGGGATCAAGAACAAAGGGATCACAAAGTGTAGAAAAATATGTGCCTACAGCTGGGACATTTATACAGTAAAAGAGTATGTGTGTTCAAGAATTCATTCATCTTGGGTGCCACTTAAGAACCTCGAGCAGCAAATCCCAGATACAGCTGAAAATGCAGGTGTCATACACAATGCCAGATATAACTTTTATGTTTTCCTTTTGCAGCTATTGGCTAGCAAAATGATAAAATTCCTAAAACATCTGTTGAGGAAATTCAAGACCACATTTACTAAATGTTAAACATCGGTCAGGAACCCAAGCCAGATCTGATATTAAAACCAACAAAAAGACAAAGCTACAGAAAAGGCTTTACAGTTTTAGGAAAAAAGGTGAAATGAATGATATAGGGTTATTCAGTTTGCCCTTATAGAGCAGTGTTGGGCATCTTATGGATTTTGAGAGGCATTTTCCAACAATCCTCACGTCACAAACACCTCCTTGGCTATACATAGATACCACTCCTAAAAACCTTTTTTAAATCAGAAAGACTAGGAAGGTCATTCCTATTATGCAGTGTCATTTTGGTCCACAAAAAAGTATACATCATTTTTCAGTGTAAAGTTGGGATGAAAAGGTTTGAAGGCACAAAAATGTTGATCTTGAATGAGAATAATACCATTTTTGAACACTTTTTCAGTGAATGTAGGCCACTTTGCCATGTGTTATTCATGAACTTCTATGAGAGGACATAAAATAAAAAAGAATTGGGGTTATATAGGGTTAGGGTTTTCATTATTTTTGTAGTCCTAGTTAAAAAATCCCTCATCAAAGAAAATGCTATGAATATTTGTTTTATTATTAATACATTTTATAATTGTATGTCCCTGACATCAACAGCTTTATATAAGTACTTCATCTTCGTTCTTCAGTCTATTTTCCAATGTTTCATTATGCTACTCTGTATGTCTCACACATACATTTCCATCATAAATTACTAAGAAAATAAATCTAGTTTCATAATTATAAAATATGCTTGATAGAGAGGTTGAAATACTGTTCAAATATTTAGCATCAATGCTAGCCCAATCTCATACAGTCACAGAGTAATGGCACCAAAAAACATCCAACATGATAGGAATATACAATTTACAGGGTGGAACATTTCACTAAAAGGGTACAACTGTTGTTATAAAATCTGTAAAATGAATAATGACTATTGTCAGTATTGCTACTTTCAAAATGATTTATGTATATTTAGACAATTCTTTTGTTCAATTACAGTGGATATAAAAAGTCTACACACCCCTGTTAAAACGCCAGGTTTTTGTGATGTAAAAGAATGAGACAAAGATAAATCATGTCAGAACGTTTTCCACTTTTAATATGACTTATAATGTGAACAATTCAATTGAAAAACAAACTGAAATCTTCGAGAGGGAAAAATGAAAAACAAAAACCTTACAATAAACTGGTTGCATAAGTGTGCACACACTCTTATAACTGGGGATATGGCTGTGTTCAGAATTAACCAATCACATTCAAACTCATGTTAAATAGAAGTCATTCCAAACCTGCCATCATTTAAAGTGACTCTGATTAATCACAAATAAAGTTAAGCTGTTCTAGTAGGATTTTCCTGACATTTTCTTAGTTGCATCTCAGAGCAAAAGCCATGGTACGCAGAGAGCTTCCAAACAGAGGGATCTCATTGTTGAAAGATATCAGTCAGGAGAAGGGTACAAAAGAATTTCCAAAGCATTAGATATACCATGGAACACAGTGAAGACAGTCAACATCAAGTGGAGAAAATATGGCACAACAGAGACATTACCAAGAACTGGACGTCCCTCCAAAATTGATGAAAAAACGAGAAGAAAACTGGTCAGGGAGGCTTCCAAGCCTACAGCAACATTAAAGGAACTGCAGGAATTTCTGGCAAGTACTGGCTGTGTGCTACATGTGACAACAATCTCCCGTATTCTTCATATGAATGGGCTATGGTGTAGGGTGGCAAGACGGAAGCCTTTTCTTACAAAGAAAAACATCCAAGCCCGGCTGAAGTTTGCAAAAACAAACATCAAGTCCCCCAAAAGCACGTGGAAAAATGTGTTATGGTCTGATGAAACCAAGGTTGCACTTTTTGGCCATAATTCCAAGAGGTATGTTCGGTGCAAAAACAACACTGCACATCACCCAAAGAACACCATACCCACAGTGAAGCATGGTGGTGGCAGCATCATGCTTTGGGGCTGTTTTTTTTCAGCTGGAACCGGGGCCTTGAAAGTTTGCACAGAGTCTGCACATCAAAGCTTAGTTGGCAGATCATTCCACAGTAGTGGAGATCTATGAGAGAAAGCCCAGCCTCCGGCTGTTTGTTTAGAAATTCTAGGTACAATTAGAGGGCCTGCATCTTGCGATCTAAGGTTACGTGTAGGTATGTATGGCTGGATCATTTCTGCGAGGTAAGTAGTAGCGAGTCCATGTATTGCTTTATAGGCTAACAAGTCAGCCCTAACCCTAACAGGCAGCCAGTATAAAGAGGCTAGTACTGGAGTAATGTGTTCAATTTTTTTAGTTCTAGTTAGGATTCTAGCAGCTGTGTTCAGCACTAATTGATTTATCAGGGTAACCGGAAAGAAGAGCATTGCAGTAATCTAATCTAGAAGTAACAAAAGCATGGATTAGTTTTTCTGCATCAGTTTTTGATAAAATGTTTCTGATTTTTGCAATGTTCCGAAGATGAAAATAAGCAACTCGAGATATATTTTATATGTTCATCAAAGAAGAGGTCAGGGTCGAGGGTAAAGCCGAGGTTTCTTACAGTTTTTTGGGATACGACCATACAGCCGTCGAGGTTCACAGTGAGATCTGCCAAAAAAAACTCTGTTTTTTGGGTCCTAAAATGAACATTTCTGTTTTTCTTCAGTTTAAAAGCAAGAAGTTCTCTGTCATCCACATCTTAATATCTGAAACAAATGCTTCCAAAGTAGATAATTTTGGGGCTTCTCCATGCTTCTTCGAAATATACAAATGTGTGTCATCAGTATAACAGTGAAAATTGACATTGTGATTCTGGATGACATCACCCAGAGGCAGCATATATAGTAAGAACAATGATGGGCCCAAAACCGAGCCTTGAGGAACAGCAAAACATACCTTTGACTTGTTAGAGGATATAACATCCACACATACGAACTGATATCTTTCAGATAAATAAGATTTAAACCAGGCTAGAACATGTCCACGTAGCCCAATATGTCAGTCTTTCTAAGAGAATGGAGTGATCAATAGTGTCAAAAGCAGCACTAAGATCAAGCAGCAACAGGACGGATGCGGAACCTTTGTCTGAGGCCATTAGAAGGTCATTTGTTACCTTCACGAGTGCAGTCTCAGTGCTATGATGGGGTCTGAAACCGGACTGGAGCATTTCATAAATGTTATTTTTCTTCAGGAAGGTATTCAGTTGTTGGGAAACAAATTTTTCTAAGATTTTTGAGAGGAACAGGAGGTTCGATATTGGCCTACACTTATTTAATATGTCTGGATCCAAAATTAGATTTTTTTAGAAGAGGCTTAATTTCCAGCTATTTTTAGTGAGTTTTGTACACATCCGGAGGAAAGAGAGCAATTTATTATTTTCAACATTGGCTGACCTCGCACCAGAAATAGTTCCCCTTAAGTAAGTTTGTTGGAATCGGGTCTAGTTGACAATTTGTGGGTTTAGAACTCATTACTAATTTAGTGAACGCGTCGAGCGATACAGGATCAAAAAATTCAAGTGTCCCTATTGACACCAGGTCAGGGAGGTTCAGGACATTCTCAGGACAACTGAGATTTTGGGGACTATAACTATTTAAGGAGGAGTTAGTTATTTGTTTTCTAATGGTGAGGAACTTTTCATTTAAGAAGTTCTTGTATTCATTACAGCTAAAGTGAAGACCCACTTCTCTTTTTGGGCATTGCTTTTTTGTTAACTTTGCAACTGTATCAAAGAGAAATTTTGGATTGTTTTTGTTCACCTCAATCAGGTTGGAGAAATAAACTGATCGAGCAGATGTGAGTGCTTTTCGGTATTGTAGTGTACTATCTATCCAGGCTAGTCTGAATACTTCCAAATTGGTGGAGCGCCACTTTCACTCCAATTTTCTGGAGGCTTGCTTGAGTGCACTAGTACTGTCTGTGTACCAGGAAGCGAGTTTCTTGTTGCATATTTCTTTTGTTTTTAGTGGTGTAGCCGTATATGAAGTATTTCGCAGTGTTGACTTTAGATCCTTGATTAGATCGTATGCAGATTTTTTTACTCTGTCTTCTATGAGCGAGCCTGGAAGAATATCAAGAAATCTATTTGTAGTCCAAGAATTTATATTACGGCTTTTGAAAGTAATTGTTTGGGGTGCAAGTAGTTTCTTGTTATAATGGTAAATATAATAAGACAGTGATCCGATATTCTAGGATTATGGGGGAAAATTATTAGATCTACAATATCTATTTCTCGTGGCAGGACTTAATCTAAGGTATGATTGTGGCAGTGTGTTGGACCTGAGACATGTTGGACAAAACCCATTGAGTCTTTATGGCATGTGTTTGTAGAATAGTACTGTATCAGGTATCAGTTAAGGAGAAGCAAGCAAACAAGCAAGTTTATTTATATAGCACAATTCATACATAGAAGCAATTCAATGTGCTTTACAAAGAAAAAGGAAAAAATATAAAAATACAATAGCATAAAAACTAATACTCAAATGAAAACATCAAAACAACATCATAATAAAAAATAGAAAAATAATAAAAACGGGATATAAAAATAGGAAGTTATAAAAGCTGTAAGGCTAAACAGTGCGATTAAGTTTAAGTGCTCAGTCATAGGCGCGTGAAAAGAGAAGTGTTTTTAATCTGGATTTAAAAATTGATACGTTTGGGGCACGTCTAAGATCTTCTGGTAGTTTATTCCAGTTGTGTACAGCATAACTGCTAAACACAGCTTCTCCACGTTTAGTTTGGACTCTCGGCTTTACTAGCTGACCTGTGTTCTTGGATCTAAGAGCCCTGCTCGGTTTATATTCTTCAAACATATCAGAAATGTATTCGGGTCATAACCATTCAGAGATTTATAAACTAAAAGCACCACTTTAAAATCTATTCTGTAACTGACTGGAAGCAAATGCAAAGATTTAAGAACCGGAGTGATGTGCTCTGTTCTCTTGGTCCTGGTTAACATTCTAGCAGCAGCATTCTGAATGACCTGCAGCTGTTTTACAGTCTTTTTGGGGAGTCCACTTAAGAGGCCATTGCAGTAGTCAACCCTACTAGAGATAAAAGCATGGATGAGCTTCTCTTGGTCTTTTTGAGACACCAAGCCTTTGATTCTGGCTATATTCTTAAGATGATAGAATGCTGTTTTGGTGACCGCTTTGATATGACTGTTTAATATGAGGTCTGAGTCTATCAGAACACCAAGATTACGCACTTGATCCCTGGTTTTAAGGGCCAGAGAATCCTGCTCTTTACTAATACTTGTTCTTTTATTTTTGTTGCCAAACACAATAATCTCCCTTTTATCTTGGTTTAATTGCAGACAATTTTGGTTCATCCAATTATATATGTGCTCTATACAGTGACACAGAGAGTCTATTGAGCTGTTGTCATACGGTTCGAGAGCCATATACACTGAACAAAATTATAAACGCAACACTATTGTTTTTGTCCCCATTCATCATGAGCTGAACTCAAAGATCTAAGACTTTCTAAGCCTATTTCTCTCAAATATTGTTCACAAATCTGTCTAAATCTGTGTTAGTGAGCACTTCTCCTTTGCCGAGTTAATCCATCCACCTCACAGGTGTGGCACATCAAGATGCTGATCAGACAGCATGAGTATTGCACAGGTGTGTCTTAGGCTGTCCACAATAAAAGGCTACAATAAAAAGGCAGATGGCCACAATAAAAGGCAGATGTTGCATGTTTTGAGGGAGCGTGCAATTGGCATGCTGACTGCAGGAATGTCCACCAGAGCTGTTGCCCGTGAATTGAATGTTCATTTCTCTACCATAAGCCGTCTCCAAAGGCGTTTCAGAGAATTTGGCAATACATCCAACTGGCCTCACAACCGCAGACCACGTGTAACCACACCAGCCCAGGACCTCTACATCCAGCATCTTCACCTCCAAGATCGTCTGAGACCAGCCACCCGGACAGCTGCTGCAACAATCGGTTTGCATAACCAAAAAATTTTTATAACCGACTTGAGTGGGCAAATGCTCACATTCGATGGCGTCTGGCACTTGGAGAGGTGTTCTCTTCACGGATGAATCCCGGTTTTCACTGTACAGGGCAGATGGCAGACAGCGTGTATGGCGTCGTGTGGGTGAGCAGTTTGCTGATGTCAACGTTGTGGATTGAGTGGCCCATGGTGGCGGTGGGGTTATGGTATGGGCAGGCGTGCGTTATGGACAACAAACACAGGTGCATTTTATTGATGGCATTTTGAATGCACAGAGATACCGTGACGAGATCCTGAGGCCCATTGTTGTGCCATTCATCCACGACCATCACCTCATGTTGCAGCACGATAATGCACGGCCCCATGTTGCAAGGATCTGTACACAATTCCTGGAAGCTGAAAACATCCCAGTTCTTGCATGGCGAGCATACTCACCGGACATGTCACCCATTGAGCATGTTTGGGATGCTCTGGATCAACGTATACGACAGAGTGTTCCAGGTCCTGCCAATATCCAGCAACTTCGCACAGCCATTGAAGAGGAGTGGACCAACATTCTACAGGCCACAATCAACAACCTGATCAACTCTATGTGAAGGAGATTGCACTGCGTGAGGCAAATGGTGGTCACACCAGATACTGACTCGTTTTCGGACCTCCCCGGACCCCCCCAATACAGTGAAACTGAACATTTTAGAGTGCCTTTTATTGTGGCCAGCCTAAGGCACACCTGTGCAATACTCATGATGTCTGATCAGCATCTTGATATGCCACACCTGTGAGGTGGATGGATTATCTCGGCAAAGGAGAAGTGCTCACTAACACAGATTTAGACAGATTTGTGAACAATATTTGAGAGGAATAGGCCTTTTGTGTACATAGAGAAAGTCTTAGATTTTTGAGTTCAGCTGATGATAAATGGGGGCAAAAACAAAAGTGTTGCGTTTATAATTTTGTTCAGTGTATATTTGAGTATCATCGGCATAGCTGTGGTAGTTAATGTTGTTGTTTTGTAGAATTTGGCCCAGAGCTAGCATATAGAGATTGAACAGAAGCGATCCGAGAACTGATCCCTGGGGAACTCCGCATGTCATAGCCACCCTATCAGATTCATGATTACCAATGGTGACAAAGTAACTCTGGCTAGATATGATCTGAACCAATCAAGGACTGTCCCGGAGAGTCCTACCCAATTTTCCAGCCTATCTATAAGTGTTCTATGATCTACAGTTTCAAATGCTGGACTGAGATCTAATAGAACCAGAACTGTTATTTTATCTGAATCAGTATTCAGCCGTATATCATTTAAAACTTTAATCAGGGCCGTTTCAGTACTGTGGTGAGGTCAGAAGCCTGACTGAAATTTGTCTAAGAGACCGCTTGAGGTCACAAAATGGCTGAGTTGATTGAAGAACAACCTTCGCAATGATCTTGGCTATGAAAGGGACATTTGATACAGGTCTATAGTTGTTCAATATAGATGCATCCAGTGTTCTCTTTTTTAATAGGGGCTTAATGGCAGCTGTTTTTAGAGACGTTGGGAAAATGCCTGATTGCAGAGAGCCATTAACTATTTGCTGTAGGTCCATTGTTAGAGTAAAACAATTTTTTTTAAAAAGTCTGATGGCAGTGTATCGAGACAACATGTGGAAGCTTTAAGATGTCGAACTGTTTCTTCTAGGGATTTTTGATCAATTGTATTAAATTACAACATAATAACCAAGTTATGTCTTGGTGGTCATAGTGATGGTACAGTGTCCTTGTTAGACTGTGTAGTTCTGATAATCCGTCTAATACTTATCTAATATTTTTTCACTAAAGAAACACGCAAATTCATTACATTTCACAGTGGACATGAGTTCTGATGCTATCTGCTTTATTGGGTTTGTAAGCTTGTCAACCATGACAAATAGAGTGTGGGTATTGTTGATATTCTTGTTGATCATTCCCGATAAATGTTGCTGTCTGGCCCTGTGTAACTCATTGTTGAAGCTACCAAGGCTTTGTTTACAGATGTCATAGTGAATTTGAAGTTTAGTTTTCCTCCACTTACGTTCCACTTTCCTACATTCTCTTTTCAGGGCGCTTACCATCATGGTGGTCCTCCATGGTGTTTTCTGTTTGCTCATAGTTTTCTTTACCTTTACCGATCCATGACATTCAATATTTTGGCGTTCAAATTATCCAGGATTACATCAACTGACTCAGCACTTATTGTTGGAGAGATAGCTATGGCTTCCATAAACTGAGCATTGGTACTCTCATTAATGTATTTTTTCTTAACAGAAACAGAGTTTACTGGAACATTCAGGGTGATAAGTGATTCAAAAAAGACACAGAAATGATCAGACAGGGCCAAGTCTTTAACCATGACAGAGGAAATATCGAGACCTTTAGAGATTACCAAATCTAGAATGTGGCCTCGAGTGTGTGTACGCTCGAGGCCACATAAATTTTGGGGGTACCCTTCAATGTAAAACAGAGGTATTCAAAAGAAATAAAATTACCAAGTGTATTTTCTTTGCACTGGAATGTATCTTTGAATAGGGCAGCCACTCCTCCTTTCCTACCATTTCGACATGTATTCATATAGCCGCATTTTTCAGGTGCTGTCTCGTTAAGAACAGTAGAAATACAATCTTCCGTTAGCCACGTTTCAGTAAGAAAAATAAAAGGTTGTAGGATATTGTAATGTCATTTACCAAGAATGATTCGTTGGCGAGAGATCTGATATTAAAGCCAGCTTAATAGATATAAAAGGGGTTCCTGGACTAGTAGGTTGACGTGTTACAGATAACAGATTAGACAAGTTTACTTTATAAGTTGCATGCACTCGATTCCTTCTATTTCTAATCAACACAGGAATAGAGATACTGGATCCTAGCTTGTACTCAAAACAGTCGGCATTGCTATTTTCACAATAGCAGGGACCTGACGCACATCACCGAGTATATTCTGTGCTCTGTGGAAATAATCGTTTTAAATGGGGGAGTAGTGGGACATAGGGTAAGATGTGCTCTGCTCTCTTTGGTTAGAACTAGCTCCCTGATTGGTGTGTGTGGTGGAGGGGGGGAGGGTGAGTGTGGTAGAGGGGAGTGTGGTAGAGGGGGAGAGGGTGGGTGTGATGGAGGTGGAGAGGGTAAGTGTGGTGGAGGGCGGGATGGGAGTTATTGTGCTCCCGTTTGGGACAAGGACAACTTCTGGAAGCATTGGGTGATTTTAGTTAGAGGGTCAGGAGAGGGGGATTGGATACTCTGACTTTGAGTACTGTCCTTCATGCTTATCTTGTTTGGACATGGCATTCCAAGAGCGTGACGTATGTTGGCACCAAGCAGCCGGCATCCCATGATGTTTGGATGTACCCCATCAGGTCTGAAGTGGTCTTTACAGTTCCAAAAAATATTGAAATTGTCAATAAATCCCGTGGTTGAGGCATGCCGATATCAGCCACGTATTCAGCCCAAGGAGTCTGCTAAAAGATTCAATTCCTTTCCCTAAGGTTGGAATGGGGCCTGAGATGAAAACATGTTGAAAGTTGTTTATTTTCTCCAGTAGCATAGAAAAATGCTTTTGCAGGATCTCAGAGCCAGTTTTCCTTCGTATAATGTCAAAAGATCCAGTGTGGATAATAATCTGCATGCTGCTTTAATGTGTAGAGAGAATAATTGGCAGCATTTCTGTTAGCTCTCTGACCGATGTGTCAGCCATGGTTAGGTTTTCAGTCTTTGCCATTCTAATATGCTTGATTATGTCGTCCCAATCAAGGTAGTATCAGGTTTCTCAAATGTGGAGTTAGCAAAGTTTTCTTTTTTCCCTCGTCCTATCAGTGGTTTTAGGGCTATTTCTTGGATTTTGGGTTGCCCTAATGCTAGTGTTGTGGTTAGCTTCCCTAGGTTCATTTACACACATTTAATTCCGAGTCAGTGGATCGTACCTGTTTTGCAGTGAGAGCTCAGGTGGTGGATTGAGGGTTGGTGCTCTCTTATTTGATTTCTTGCTGGATTTGCCTCTGCGGCGTACGACGTCAGACAAAGTCCCCGCTGGAGTTGATGCCTTCGGTCTAGCCCCAGTGCTGTGCCAGTAAGATGTGTCATTGGGGAAGGCTGGTTTGAAAGCCTCTGCGGTTAATCCAGTGACATTAGCACATGTCCAGGGGAGTGTGTCAGCCAGGTCCGTGACAGAGTGCTCTAGAATATTTTTGAAGAGCAATACTTTTTATGTTCAGCTTCCTTAACACTATATTTTTTAGTAAATAATACCTTTAAAAGTTATAAAGGTTGCCAACCCTGCCTAGATAGAACATTTTCTGGTTCTAGGTGGAAAATTTTGCAGAAGGTTTTATGTAGCACCCTTTTATGTAGGGTTCTTCACAAAGCCCCCATCGAATTATTTTGCCTGTAAAGATTCTCCCTTGAACCTTCAACAATAGTTTTACAGACAACCCTTTTATTTTTAAAGGATTTAACAAGGCTTATTAGCTTTTAAAATTAAACCATTTAGGAAAATACATAGATTTTTCATTAAACCATATAACAGTAGTTTATACCCTAAAACAAGTTATATCCTAAAACAGTGGTTTTCAGAGAATACATTTGAATAAAATGTGACATAGCTGTCGTGTTATTTGATAAATAAGCGTGATTACTGTTCACTGTTATCTGGCGTAACCACTTTATTGAGAAGCCACACTGGACCTGACGTTCCGTCTCTCAAACATATCCCCCCTCATACACAAATCCCCTTAAAGGTTCCTAGCCATATAACATGCATTAATACCACATCTCCCCTTTCTAGAGAACAAAGGGTAGACTGCCTTTGTCTCGCCAGACCTCAGAGGATTATTCTGCCTCTGCTTTGAAAGGTCTGTCCCTGTCTGCATCTTTCGGGGTCAAACAGTGCAAACTTAGACACCAGAGTAATTTCTACAACAAATATTATGAACTTCTGAGTTACTCTGTATTAGGTGTTCAAAACTGAACCTCATAAACAAGAATATAATTCAACTCTTTTGTTTTCCACTCTTTGTTTTGATTTATAGTTCACAGGTTGAGTCGTCCAGGTGGAACTATGACTCTACCAGTTCTAGTCCTGAGCGTGGGAGTTCCTGCAGGTGAAAGTTGAGGTATCACAGCAGGTGTCAAGGGGACCTGCCCAAGATTTGGCTCTGACACTTGTGTTGGAGAACCTCTGTCACGTGTAGGTGTGTGTAAAGGTATCAGGTGATGGCGGTTGCGTCTCACCACTCCCTGAGGTAGATCCACTAAGTAAGAACTTGGAGTTGAGGTTTTCTGAAGCACAGTTCCTGGTGTCCTTGTGGCAGTTACCCATACTCGTTCTCCAGGTTACAGGGCACTGAGAGCTTTGCCACGATGACGCCTGTTGTAGTTTTCAGTATCTGACCTCCTCTTCTCTCTGTCACCCGAAGCGAAAGCATTTCCGTCAGGCAGCACAGGGTCCAGCTGAGAGGAAAGGGTCGGCACCGTGGTGCGAAGACATCGCCCCATAAGAAGCTGAGCTGGGCTGTATCCGCTCTGGATACAGCCCAGGCAAGTAGAGACAGGCAAGTAGAGACAGATAGAGGTCAGCTGCTTTTTTCAGAAGGTTTTTAACAGTCTGGACGGCCCGCTCTGCTTCCCCATTACTCTGCGGGAACCTCGGGCTGCTGGTGACATGTCTGAAACCATGCGAGGCTGCAAAAGAAGCAAAGGCTTGTCCAGCAAACTGTGCCCCGTTATCGGACATCAAAGTCTCAGGAACACCAGGCACGTGCACCATGGAGTAAGAGTAACGCATCAACCTCATCCTGAAGCGCTGGATTCTCGGCGGCAGCAGATCCAGTGCTTGGGCTCCAAGTAGGCTGAGAAGGGCTTTGTGATCGGTGTCCAGGCAAAACTGTTTTCCTATGAGGAAATCCCTGAACCGTTCACAGGTTCACGTGAGGCCCAGCGCCTCCTTTTCCTCTTGTGCGTATCTTTGCTCAGTCGGAGTAAGCGACCGTGACGCATAGGCTACAGGCTTCCATTCTCCCTCCCACTCCTGGAGAAGAACACCACCCAGCCCATACGATGATGCATCGGCCGACACTTTGGTGTCTCTGTTCAGGTCATACATAGCGAGGACAGGAGGAGAAGACAGGGCTCTCTTCAGTGAGGTGAACGCTGTTGCTTGATCCGCACCCCAGACCCAGCAGTTTTTTCTGGAGAGGAGGTCACGGAGTGGTTTGTCTTTTTTTGCCAGTTGGGGAATGAACTTTCCCAGCTGATTGACCATGCCGAGAAAACTCCTCAACTCGCCAACGTTTCCAGGCTCCCTCATCTCCATGATGGCCTCAGTCTTCCTTGGGTCAGGGCAAATGCCCTCAGATGTGATGATGTGACCCAAGAAGACCACCTCGCTCGTGGAGAGTACACATTTGTCCACATTCAGGGTGATGCCTGCTTTCTTCAGCCTCCGTAGCACAGCATGGAGTCGAGCACCATGCTCTTCCTGGTCCTGCCCCCACACCAGTATGTCATCGATGTGGCAGACCACTCTTTCCAGCCCCTCAGTAACCTCAGCCATCATGCATTGGAAGTGTTCAGGCGCTGAGGCGATACGGAAAGGAAGACGGTTAAAATGAAACCTTCCGAAGGGTGTAATGAATGTGGTGTATTTGGTTGATTCTTCCGTGAGTGGGATCTGCCAGAACCCCATGTTGGCATCCAGTTTGCTGAACTTTTTCGCTCCGGCAAGCACTCCAAGGCTCTGTTCTACCGACAGCAGAATGTACTTTTCACGGCACATGTAGACATTCAAGCCAGTCAGGTCCACACACAAGCGTACAGACTCCCTGTTCTTCTTGGGCACGACCACCATGCCGGCACACCAATCAGTTGGCTCCTCGACATGGCTAATAACGTCCAGTCTTTCCATACGCTGGAGCTCTTCTTTGACTTTCCCTACCAATGGTAGAGGAATCCTCCTGGGGGTTTTCACGGAAAATGGCACCGCCCCTGGTTTAAGCTTTATGGCATATGGTTGTTGTATCACACCCAGACCACTGCAAAGTTTAGGGTAGCATACCTTTATGGTCTCCATCTCTATGTTGTCCACACGGATGAGTAAACCAAGGGCTACAATGGCTGGCTTCCCGAGCAAGGGTGTGCTCAGATTTTTGACCACATAGACTTTCTCCATCGTCTGCTTGGCTCCTCTCCTTAGCTGCAGTTTGGTGAACACTGACATGTCCAGTGGATTCCTATCTGGACCAAACAGAGGTTTCTCTGCTTTCTGGAGAACAGGCTGTTGTGCATCAGAAAAAATGTCATTAAAATCAATCTGTGAAACAACAGTGACATCTGTACCGGAGTCAGGTTTGAATGTGATAATCTTGTTCATTATGCCTATATCAACCGTCCATGGATCATTATCAGATGACACAGAACCGAGAAAGAAGCCTTCACTCTCTTCTTCATTTTCAATACTATGCACAGCTTTACCTGCACAGCACACGCGCTGGTAGTGACCCATTTTCCCACAAGAACGGCACTTAGCATTGTTAGCAGGACACTCCTGCTTGGGGTGAGCAGTGCCTCCACATTTGTAGCACTGAGAGCGTTTTGGGGTTTGCTCTGACCGTTGTGTGGCATTGCTCCACAGCTTTTGGATTTGAATTTAGACTTTTCCTTATGCGGTCTGCCTTTAAACACTCCGTCCACGGAGCTGGCATCCGTCTGCTTTACACCACTGACTTTGCTCCTCAGTGTGTTTTGCTGCTTTTTGATCTCCTCAGATTGTTTTGCCATGTTAATGGCTTTTTCTAAATCAAGGTCTTTTTCCATCTGCATACGTTCAAAGAGCCGCATATCCGCCAGCCCGACCACTATCCTGTCTCTAATTAGCTCATCATGCAGCATCCCATGCAGCATCCCAATTGCAGTGCTCTGCTAAGGCATACAGGGCAGTAACGAATGCATCTACAGTCTCATTTGCTTCTTGCTTGCGCATGTTAAAGCGTGCAAGTTCATAAACAACGTTCTTTTTCACTACGAAGAACGACTGAAAGCCATCCCGCACTTTGGAGTACAAGCGCAGATCTGCATCGCTTAGTTTCAAGCCTCTCAACACATCGTCAGCATCGTCTCCCATACAGTATATCAAACTGTTCACCTGATTATCTTCAGAGCTTGCTGCTAAATTGCTTGCTTGGCGGAATCTCTCAAATCTGCGTATCCACTTTGTCCACTCATGTGGTTTGGAAAAATCAAAGGGCTCCGGTGGCTGGATGCTAAACGAAGCACCGGGTGTGTTAGCTATTGTGCTAGCTCCGTTCCCGCTCTGCTCGTCTTCACTTTCACTCATTGAACTTGCTCACCGATCTCTCCTTTTCTCTTTCTCTCCCAGCAGACCGTTATCTTCGTTTTCCGCTCAGAATAACAGCACTTCTGACACCATGTCGTGTCATTTGATAAATAACAAGCGTGATTACTGTTCACTGTTATCTGGCGTAACCACTTTATTGAGAAGCCACATTGGACCTAACTTCCCGTCTCGCAAACATGTCCCCCCTCATACACAAATCCCCTTAAAGGTTCCTAGCCATAAAACATGCATTAATACCACAATAGCTAATGTTGTTTTATGATGTTGAATACAAAAATTAAACTGGTTCACAATGTCGCAACACAAGAACATTTGAATAAAAATGTATATACCGTACAAATGAAAACAAGACTGTGACCGTGGTTATATTAATTTAATTAAATAACTTGATGAAAATGCTTACAATGTCATGTATATACTGTACATAAGATGATGTAGGTTACAAAAATATATTTCTATTAACATTTGTGTTATACAAGATATACAGCTCTGGAAAAAATTAAGAGACCACTCCTAATTTTTCTTCAATCAGCATCTCTACATGTATGGCAGCTATTCCATTCCAGTGTCTGTGAAATTCCAACACAGGCACACCTCATTTTACTTAATGAGGTACTGATTAGGTGATCACCTGAACCAAATGTAATTTAACAAGCAAAAGTATCCATCAGCTGGATGGCAAAAACAGTGCAAGTTGTACCTCAAAGGTAATTTGAATAAAAAAATAACTATTCAGCATGACAAAAGAGTTGAAAAGAAAAGCTTTGAGTGAGGAAAAGAAGGGTTCAATTCTGGCTTTACTGGCAGAGGGATACAGTGAGCGTCAGGTTGCTTCCATCCTGAAAATTTCAAAGACGGCGGTTCATAAGAACAAGGTCAAGCAACAGACATTGGG
>JACXGI010008497.1:0-33372 GCA_016801175.1 Esox masquinongy | reverse complement strand
TGGTCCTTAAACCAGGTACTGGTAGCTTTGGCACTGTGTGCAGGTGCCAAGTCCTGTTGGAAAATGAAATCTGCATCTCCATAAAGTTGGTCAGCAGCAGGAAGCATGAAGTGCTCTAAAACTTCCTGGTAGACGGCTGCGTTGACCTTGGACCTCAGAAAACACAGTGGACTAACACCAGCAGATGACATGGCACCCCGAACCATCACTGACTGTGGAAACTTTACACTGGACTTCAAGCAACGTGGATTCTGTGCCTCACTCTGGGATCTTGATTTCCAAAGGAAATGCAAAATTTACTTTCATCAGAGAACATAACTTAGGACCACTCAGCAGCAGTCCAGTCCTTTTTGTCTTTAGCCCAGGCGAGACGCTTCTGACGCTGTGTCTTGTTCAAGAGTGGCTTGACACAAGGAATGCGACAGCTGAAACCCATGTCTTGCATACGTCTGTGCGTGGTGGTTCTTGAAGCACTGACTCCAGCTGCAGTCCACTCTTTGTGAATCTCCCCCGCATTTTTTAATGGGTTTTGTTTCACAATCCTCTCCAGGGTGCGGTTATCCCTATTGCTTGTACACTTTTTTCTACCACATCTTTTCCTTCCCTTCGCCTCTCTATTAATGTGCTTGGACACAGAGCTCTGTGAACAGCCAGCCTCTTTAGCAATGACCTTTTGTGTCTTGCCCTCCTTGCGCAAGGTGTCAATGGTCGTCTTTTGGACAGCTGTCAAGTCAGCAGTCTTCCCCATGATTGTGTAGCCTACAGAACTAGACTGAGAGACCATTTAAAGGACCTTGGAGGTGTTTTGAGTTAATTAGCTGATTAGAGTGTGGCACCAGGTGTCTTCAATATTGAACCTTTTCACAATATTCTAATTTTCTGAGATACTGAATTTGGGGTTTTCATTAGTTGTCAGTTATTATCATCAAAATTAAAAGGAATAAACACTTGAAATAGTTTCACTTTTTGAATGGAATTACTGAAATAAATCAACTTTTTGATGATATTCTAATTATATGACCAGCACCTGTATATGTACAGACTTCAATACTAGATAGACTCATTGCGGTGAACAGAGAAGAACAAAAATAACAGCTGTAGCATTGTACACGGATAAATCTACCTTCTCAAAAAGAAAATTGCGATTTGAAATCTCTTTGCAATAATGTGCATACTCCATTAATGTTTCATGACTTTATTCAGAAGTGAATAATTACTAAATCTGTTTTGAAATTATTCAGAAAAATCGCGTTTAGAAACATAACATGTATTTAGATGTTAATTTACTAACCTATAGGAGACAAAAGAAAATGTTTCTCTGCTTATGTAAACGACCACTATTAAACCACTATTAACAACTCCCATATACAAAGTCAATGTGGGCAACATAACGTTTATTAATGGGATGAAAGTGTACCCTTGTGAATCCCAAACAAGCCCCTCCGCCCTATGCACTTTGAGTGCTCCCAGTTGGAATTTGTTGTTAACACAGCACTGCAGAGGCAGCTACGTGTTCATTCAGATTGAACATTCGTTGTCCTGGAAATAATGGAGGATGATTTAAGATCAACTTTGGTAGTCCAACAGAGGATGATTTCTGATCAAACTTTGGTTGTCCAATAGGTAAGAGATCCCAGCAAAACATAACTGTGGTGATTGGTTATATGCTAGGGTACTAACGATGTAGTCGGAATAGTAAACTGCTTCCCAAGCCAGAATCAGAAAGCTCAACCAAGCTCAGCCCTCCATGGCAAAAATCGATGGTCGACGCTACATACCGTTTTGAAATGAATGGGAGCTGGGCGAGTGGCTTTGGTAGGTGTATCATGACCTGTATCTGGGAGAGCTGGTGCTGCCATCTTTGCGTCCTATACAGCCACTTGCTACTAGAGAAAAGGAATGCTACGTAAAGCAATGTAGGTTGCACTGAGGGAAATTGAGTAACGCATTATTTGAAAATATAACTAGTAAGGGATTACTTAAATTAAGTAACTAATGTGCTACGCTACTAGTTACCTTTAAAAAGTAGTCTGACTACTATAATGCGTTACTTAGTAAACACTGGTAGTGAGTACTTATTTTTATTTACTTTATTATTTCAATTCTTGCTGCATTGTACTTTTGGTTTAATGTTTTTTGTTAATATGACTAATTGGATTAATTGTGTAAGGCCCGATCCAGTAAAGCCTGAGGCACACAGGCCTTTCCCTCCCTCTTGCACATCTGCAGAGAAAGAAACCCTCCTGCAGAGCAAAGAGCACGGAACATATTGTGCAAGTGAACTTGGCCAAATAAATTACATACTTTTAGAGGAGACCCTCAGACAAAAAGATGCCACTGCATACGTGGTATATTCTGTCCTGTGCTGGCCAGGAAGTATTTGGAGTTGCAATAACTGAAGGATTTTTTAATGAATGGGTGTCCCCTTTCATTTAAGGGTTATGTTTTAACTCTTATACAAAAAAGAATCATCCATACATTCTTATAAAATTAAACTAAAACTTGTATTGTGTTCTATGTTTTTTTCAAAGAACAGTTTGGTGCTGAACTACATTAAGTGTTTGCCTAATGAAACTACGACTCCCCAAAACTCAGTGTCCCAAGTTTGTTCATTCCATAGCCTCTCTAAATGATTTGATTTCTATCCATAGAAATGAATTGTGCTTTTATTACAGGGTGAAGTGACTTGGTGGTACCTTGGTTCAGAGCACGAGCGGCGTGTCCATCAAAGGCATCCAGGAGGGCACTGAGCAGGTAGCAGAATACAGCTGGCACTGGGCAGCATGACATCAGGTAAAAGGCCAGCAGAGCCAGAACAATGCGGGCATAGCCTAACAGGGGAACAGGGAAGGAGAGAAGACAATAGTTAATGGTTACAAAAACATACAAGACTTGTCAGAGGCTGTGTAAAGTTCTCAAGCCCAATATAACAACACATCACATAAGCAAAAATTTGACTGTTGGACAACACTTGTTAAGCTTGACAAATTAAGTTAGATTTGAGAAACAGGCCTAGCTGAAGTTAGACCAGCTGCTTTGAAGGGATGCCTTTGCCATCTCAGAGAAAAAGGTATCCAGGCATAACTAGTGAGTCAAGTTATGCCTTGTTGGAAAGTTAGTGGGGGTATTTCAGAAAGCAGGTTTAGTGAAAACCAAGAGTTAGTTGATTCATAGTTGATGGAAACTCTGGGTTTACGGTTTCAAAGAGCCAGCTTTTCTCTGAGTCAGTTACTATGACAACATTCTCAGTGAAGCTAACCTGCTCGCTAGCAGGTTTTATCCAGCTAACCCTGAGTTTGTCCTACTCTTTCACTGAAACCTGCCATCTGAATGTGTCAGACAGGGCGTGTCCTTTTCTCGAAGAGCCACTTGAAGGACAAATACTCTGCAGAAATCTCAGTCGGGAGGGAGTGATCAGACCCTGCTTGGATGTTTTATCATTCCCTAATGATTATCTGTTTGAGCATTACCGTTTTTCTGCACAATCAATAATTTATCTGAACAATATTCTCAGCCCTCATGTCGTTCCTATGATACATCGTGGATATGCTCTCAGTTTGGAACAAATTCTTTGTGTTGCAGTTTTCTGTATAACATCGGTGACGCTGAGCATATGTCTAAGGCAACTGTTGCTGGCGGGCTGTCAGAGATGTGACTCTTGCAATGAAACATTTTCTGCACACTTTAGTAGTCTTCCCAAGTCACAGACCCACAAGACTCATCAAAAAAGAAGTCCACAGAATTGCAAGTATCAGTCTAAGCAGTAATCAGTGTATTTAGTATGAAGCTTTGAGGCTTGAAGCACTAATCAGTTAATATTCTAGGGTTTCCAGGGGTGATTGGCTGCATAGATGGCACCCATACTCCTATCACAGCTCCTTCAGTAAATGAAGGAGATTATGTGAATAGGAAGTCTTTCCACAGCATTAATGTGCAGATAGGCCAACAAAGAATAATACTTTTTTCGAGATTTGTACTTATTTTTTGCTTAGAAAATTTCACTTACTACTTAAATATATGTTGCATGTAGCCACGGAAAGGTGTTTAATTAGGTAGGGGAGGCTAAACAGCATCACAATTGCTTGTACTGATATTATACTTTTCCTGTATGAAGTACATTTTTTTAATTTCATCTTCAGTTGCTGCCAAGTACATTTTGTGCCTGTTGGGTTGCATCTGCATAAATAGATGACCTCACTTTGTCCAGGGAAGCGAACTCAGCAGTGAAAACTGCCCCAAAGCAACTGTACTTCTTGAGGGGACTCAAGAAATTGGGCATGTCTGTAAAAACTCTCACCAACTTCTACAGGTGCTCCATTGAGAGCATCCTCTCAGGCTGCATAACTGCTTGGTACGGCAGCCGCTCCGATCGCAAGTCCCTCCAGAGGGTGGTGAAATCTGCGGAGCGCGTCATCGGCTGCCATCTCCCCTCCATGCAAGGCATCTACTGTACACGATGCCTTAGGAAATCACGGAACATCAAAGACTAGAGCCACCAAGGCTATGGTCTATTCACAACACTACTGCCATCTGGTTGACACTACCAGAGTATCGGAGCATGCACTTCCAGACTCATAATTTTTTCCCTCAGGCCATAAGGCTCCTCAACCAGCAACAATGATCTGTGATCATACTGATCACACATTAACATACCAAATGCTCTGATGTCTTTCTATGTACATTTAATGTACATTAGAATATTCTTTTGTATGTACCATTCATAGGCATATTACACATTATATTTATAATATTCAATACTTCTACCCATGTGGTTCATATTTCCCATCCTCCTCTCTTTAAAATTGCTGCTAGTTTACATTTTTATGTATATTATTGCTATATTTTTGCTTTATATATTTCTTAATTCTTACTACATAGATGTGTGCCATGTCACAAGAATGTCACTGTTCAGAATGACTCTGTGTTATTCGGTGCAATTAATAAATAAACTCTGAACTTCACATCACACCCCCACACACACATTATATAAATGTTTAATGAGTGGAAGACTTGAGATGTGACTTATCTTTTTTTTCAATTAATGCTCACGCATTGTCTCGGTCAGCAATTTTCTGCCACGCTAGCTCACGTTCTTTTGCTGCTGATATTGTATTGCTTTTTTCTTGAATATATACTCATATTCTGCATGTGCATTCATTAATATATCTAACTCCACTGGGGAGAAGTTCAGGGTCCGAGACCTTTTTCTCCTGTTGCCATGATGAGTCATGTTATCTGCGTTCCATTGATGAGGGATTTTTGCCTCCTCGTGCATGTGCTTTACTCAGGGTTAACTTAACTCATAGTTGACTGAACTAATTGTTACCACCTGTTCTGAAACCATCAACTCTTGAGTTTGACAGCTCAGAGTCAGTCAACCCAAAGTTGTGGTTTCAACTCAGAGTATGTTAACCCTGCTTTCTGAAATACCCCCAGTGTCTACACACTCAGACTCTCACACTCACACTCTAAATTAACCATGAGTCAAAAGCAGCCATGCATCAGAAGCCCCAAGCACTGACAGGATGGAGATGTTGAATAGAGCGGTCCCTCATTAGATCTGGGTACAAATCATAAATGTAATACTATCCGAAATATTTCAAATACTTTGATCTACGTGGAGTGCCAGATGGAGTGGTCTGTTTTTCCAACGACTAACTTGTTTCCATTTTACCAGCCAGACAAGCTTACAAAACCAATATAGAGTATTTTACATTAGCTCAGAGTATTTCAACCAACCCAAATCTTGCCCTCAATTACAATGCTAGCCTACCTACTCGGGTTGCATTTAGATGTTGATGACATTTGTCTGGAAAAAGCTAAACCACTAACTAATGTTACTAGGTGCTTTTCTACAGCTACAGTTAACGCTATAGAAATTCAAAACATTCAGATCATGACAAAAGTAGCAACAGTCAAACGGAAAATATTTATTATTGACTAGGTTACAGGTAATGTTCCGTTCCAACTGATAACGGGGAAGTAAAACAAAATCCTCGCTAGCTGGTTAGCTAGCTATTTTATTGGAATGGAAGACACATTCGAACAGAAACTTACCGATCAAATTCGGAACGAAAAGGAAAATGTTTTCGTCAGCCATTAAAGCAGTCCTCGATGGAGTTTTAATACAATGACGTTTTGTCTTTGACAAACTATTAGGGTTACAATGTTCTACTCGTGCAGCAAGCTCCAATCAGCGTCATCAGCGTCTTGCGAGCAACATTAAAAAACACTCCCGGGTCACGAAGATTGGGACAATTTCAAAATAAAAGAGACCAACGAAATACTTCAAAACTGACATAAATGGAATTTATTAATTATTTAAGAAAATGTACCTCTCAAAACATTGACAACAATTAATACTTGATCATACTTTAGATTAATTTCAATAAAAAGTGGGTATTAAAACACATCCCAAGGTCAAAATTCAGATAAAGCGAATGACTGAATATAGAATACACATTGTCTCATAGCTCAAAAACTATTGTATGTGCCACAGTGAAAGCAATGTGGGAAATGTAAGAGTGTATAGAGTTAGACCAACCTATCTAATTATGGAGAATGATGTGCTATCTAGCAACACAATATTTTCCATACCCTCTTTATCCCCCAATGCAAAACACTATAATACACTGTACATGGGATAAAAATTGCTTCACACAGAAAAAACTATTCTATATGCTGCAGTGAATGTATTGTAGGAACTGTTCAGGAGACTGTAGAGAGTGATTATATGCTAAAAAAAATCAAGGGGCACTATGTAATTGTAATAGTTGCTGTCATTTTTTACACCGCCCATACCATTGGCCACAATGTATCTCAATGGAAATGAAATACATATTGACTCATACAGAAAAAAAACTATTCTATACGCCACAGTGAATGTATTTTAGGAAATGTTCAGGAGAGGGTGTAGATAAAAACAGAATGACAAATTGTATACTCTGCATAAAGCTGGCCAGAGAGACATATGTGAGAAAATCAAAGTTTGAAATCCCAAAAGGCAAGAGATATTGCCACAACAGGAGGAAAGCTCTGTAGGTCTGTTCAAGTTCCTCCACCTATAAGTTCTAATTTGTTTAGTCTTAATGAAAAGAAAGGGATGACCAAAGATCAGAATGCACTGTGTAATGAGTCAAATTTGGCCAAGAGATTAAATTCCCGCTAGATTTATATATCAATTACTCCCCTGCTTACAACAGTTGGGTATCAAAACAATGGTCAGTGCTATGCATACTGATAGATGTGAAATGTGCAAAAATAGCATCTCACAATGACCATTACTTCAACTCGCATTTTCAGCTTAGACTAAATACAAACACATCATCACTTGATATTCACTTCAGACAACTAATCATCAACAGGGGGTACCCAAGAAATGCAGTCAGTGTGATGGTGTTTTGATTAGACAAATTGTTTGGAACACCACACCAGGTATTCTTGTGTTTTTTGTGCCCCGTGTAGCAGACAACTTTACAGTTAAAAGAAACTCAGTTTCTCCCTCCCATACAACTGAAATCCCAGTTGTTGGCAACAAGAGGGAGATGTACAGATTGAGCTTTGAGATATGTCATTCAGGTAAAAAATCTGCAGGAGGGCATTTCTGTGCAGTGCTGGATTTTGACACTTTTAAGATTTGGGCTGATGACCCACTCATTTCTGTTGGCAGGAATAGGGAAGGGGTTAGCATAAGTACAGAAGGGGCTATATATTTCTATGAAGCAGCTAATGAGTGTCAGACAAAAACAATTGCAATGATGTACAACAACATGATTCTGAATTAGAGATTTCTGTGATTCCACAGTATGAATACTTCTCCAACCATACAGGTGATGAAGCATTACCCATTTTGATTTTTCTATATACCACATCAGCATTTGAAGAATGCCATAAAAGAAAACTTAGAGCTGATCAAGTGAAACCATCTCGTCACTTCCAAAAAGCAATGTCCCAGTTAGAAGCAATGGATTCAACCATGTTTTCACAATCCATGGTTCAACAATAACTTAATTATAGTTGTGTAAAGGATATAGTTGAACATTTTGTTCAGGACATTCTACCTTCTAACTTCATAGCAAATGACGTACTCTACATTCACAGTCTAAACCAAAAACAACTCATAGTAGAATCAAGGGAGATTTCTGCAGAAAGCAGTGGTGAATACCATGTACAACAGAGCAGAGCATGTAATATATCTAAGAAATCAAAAGGCTCCCAACAGTCAAACTGATATGTTACCCATACCCCAAAAGTGTATACAAATGGACACAGCTAGGTTGCACTTACCTAGAAGCTTTACTTTACCTTCCATATTTAGCATTTCGCATTGTGGCCAATAGTATGGGCGGAGTAAAACGCCAGCAACATTTGCAATTACATAGTGCCCCTTGATTTTCCAGCGTATTTTGAATCTCTACACTCTTCTGAACAGTTCCAACAATACATTCACTTTGGCGTATAGAATAGTTTTCTCTGTATGAGTCAATATGTATTTCATATCCATTGAGTTACACTGCAGCCAATGGTATGAGTGGAGTAAAACACCAGCAACAATTGCATTTACATAGTGCTCCTTGATTTTTTAGAATATAATCACTCTATGCCGTCTCCTGAACATTTCCTACAATATATTCACTGCGGCGTATAGAACAGTCTTTTCTGTATGAATCAATTTGGATTTCATATACAGTCATTTGCATTGTGGCCAATAGTATGGGCGGAGTAAAACGCCAGCAACTATTGCAATTACATAGTGCTCCTTGTTTTTTTTTGCATATTTTGTCTCTATACAGACTCTTCTGAACATTTCCTACAATACATTCACTGCGGCGTATAGAGTAGTTTTTGCGGTATGATCCCGTGTACAGTATATTATAATGTGTTGCAATGGGGGAGGAGGTGGAAAGTATAGGGTTTCTGGATTTAGCACAACAAGCCCATATACAGCTCTGGAAAAAATTAAGAGACAACTCCTAATTTTGCTTAAATCAGCATCTCTACATGTATGGCAGCCATTTCATTCCAGTGTCTTGTTAAATTCCAACACAGGCACACCTCATTTTACTTAATGAGTTACTGATTAGGTGATTACCTGAACTAAATCTAATTTAACGAGGAAAAGTATAAAAACCACTGCTGTGTTCATCACTATCCTCTTGCAATAGGACCAGCTGGATGGCAAACAGTGCAAGTAGTACCTCAAAGGTAATTTGAAAAAAAAAAACTATTCAGCATGACAAAAGAAAAGCTTTGAGTGAGGAAAAGAAGGGTTCAATTCTGGCTTTACTGGCAGAGGGATACAGTGAGCGTCAGGTTGCTTCCATCCTGAAAATTTCAAAGACGGCGGTTCATAAAAACAAGGTCAAGCAACAGACATTGGAGACAACAAAGCTACAGACTGGCAGAGGGCAAAAACGACTGTCCACTGACCGAGATGACCGTTAACTCGAATGTCACTCAACAACCGTAGGATGACATCAAGTGACCTACAAAAAGAATGGCAAACAGCAGCTGGGGTGAAGTGCATGGACGGTTCGAAACTGGCTCCTAGGGGCAGGCCTGAAGTCGTGCAAAGCTAGAAAAAAGCCCTTCATCAATGAGAAGCAAAGAAGAGCCAGGCTGAAGTTTGCAAAAGACCATAAGGATTGAACCGTAGAGGAATGGAGTAAGGTCATCTTCTCTGACGAGTCAAATTTTCAGCTTTGCCCAACACCTGGTCGTCTGATGGTTAGACGGAAACCTGGAGAGGCCTACAAGACACAGTGTCTCGCACCCACTGTGAAATTTGGTGGAGGATCGGTGATGATCCGGGGATGCTTCAGTAAGGCTGGAATCGGGTAGATTTGTCTTTGTGAAGGACGCATGAATCAAGCCAAGTACAAGGTTATCCTGGAAGAACACCTGCTTCCTTCTGCTCTGACAATGTTCCCAAACTCTGAGAATTGGTTTTTCCAGCAGGGCAATGCTCCATGTCACACAGCCAGGTCAATCAAGGTGTGGATGGAGGACCACCAGATCAAGACCCTGTCATGGCCAGCCCAATCTCCAGACCTGAACCCCATTGAAAACCTCTGGAATCTGATCAAGAGGAAGATGGATGGTCACAAGCCACCAAACAAAGCCGAGCTACTTTTTTGTGCCAGGAGTGGCATAAAGTCACCCAACAGCAATGTGACAGACTGGTGGAGAGCATGCAAAGACACATGAAAGCTGTGATTAAAAATCTGGGTTATTCCACCAAATATTGATTTCTGAACTCTTCCTAAGTTAAAACATTAGTATTTTGTTGTTGGAAAAACGAATATGAATTTGTTTTCTTTGCATTACTTGAGGTCTGAAAACAATGCATCTTTTTTTGGCTATTTTGACCAGTTGTTGTTTTCTACAAATAAATACTCTAAATGACAATATTTTTATTTGGAATTTGGGAGTAATGTTGCCAGTAGTTTATAGAATAAAACAAAACTGTTAATTTTACTCAAACACATACCTATGAATAGTAAAACCAGAGTAACTGATAATTTTGCAGTGGTCTTTTAATTTTTTCCAGAGCTGTATAACTAATCAGTGCCATCAAATCAACAAGAATTATGTCATAAAGAATTCATCAATTTATTTTTAAAATATTAAATCTTTACAACAATAGTTTACTCCATCTCCATTTCTCAATGTGCTCCACCTTAGAATATCATGCATTCGATGTGTAGTATTATTTAAACAGCATTTTTCTTTAGTTTATATTTTTTAATATGTAGATATTCCTTTTATTATATATATCTTTACAATATACACTAAGCAGAGTGGCAAAATAGATTAATTTATTATTATGAATATGGCATTTTACCGCCAACTTTTTCTTTGAAGGTAAAATCCGAAAATCTGAAGTCTTGTTGCTACCGAATCTCTTGTGTTGCCAGCATGACGCTAATGCACCAATGTCAATATATTGAATAGTGTATAATTCATTCTGAATTGAGTAAAGATAGGCCTTTTTATGTTGTTTTCAAATTAATGCAAATAGCAAATAATAGAAAAGAATAATTATATAGCTTTCAAATAAATTAATTTCAACAACAATATTTAAGCATAAAATGCAATATTAAATATATTGCCTAATAACAAAAAAAACTGGACGTTGTAAGGTGGAACATGGCATTCGAGAATTACTCACTAGGGTATAGAGAATCCATATAAAGTGTCAATTCATGGGAGAAAATACAGGGTATAACCAGCAGCACTTTCTTAGTCACCCACTCCATTGGCTCCAGTTCAATACACTGTAAGTCAATGCAAATTATAGTGTGTAGCCTAATGTCAAAATACGCTGGAAAATCATGGGGGACCATGTAATTGCAACATTCTGACTACACATTCTACTGAGTATTTCCTACCATACATTCACTGCGACACATTGACTAGTTTTTGTGTTCTTAGGCAATATGTATTCCATATTCAGTCATTTCAATTTTGTCCAATTGTGGGGTGGAGTAAAAAGTCAGCCACATATGCAATTACTCTGTGGCCCATGATTTGACACCATTGTCTGATATTCTGACTCTTGAGCATTTCATACAGTACATTTACTGTGGCATGTAGAATGTTTATTGTGCTATAGGGCAAAAATAATCCCTTGTGTATTATAATTTGAGGTGGACAGTATACACCTCCGGAAAAAATTAAGAGACCACTGCACATTTTTCTTTCCTTTCCAAAAAAGTCAAAAAGGAAGGTTTTGAGTGAGGAACAGAAGGGTTAAAATGAAGAGACCACTGCAAATTGAACACTTCTGTTCCTCACTCAAAACTTTCCTTTTCAACTTTTTTGGAAAGGAAAGAAAAAGTTGCAGTGGTCTCTTAATTTTTTCCGGAGCAGTAGTGTTGTGAATTTATAACACAATCCCTGTCCAAAACTAATGAGCACAAAATTAACAAGAATGATATTATCAAAATAATGCTTTTATTTTTTTTACATATTAGATATTATGTTTTCTACATTAATTCACTTTAACAATTTCTCAATGTGCTCCACCTTAAAATATTTTACCTTTGTCAAGTATTAATAAAATACTAAGCATTTTTAGTTTATAGTTTTCCTATACGGTTATTTCTTTGAAAATGTTCACAATATACACCATGCAAAGCTGCAAAAAAGAATGTACTCATATCATCCATATAGTGTTTCACCGTTTTAGACTTTTATTTTGAGTATATGAAATACCAGAAAATATGAAAACCAGAAGTCTTATTGTTGCTGCTGAACCTTTAATGTTGCCTGCATGACTCTTAACTGATTTTATTTCTCTGAGAGCAAACCATATGACACCAGACGTCCGTTGCTCTCCCCAGAGTAGCTGATGTCCCAACCTTCCCCATATTTAGTGCCGTGCATTATATTTAACAATGATATAGGGTGCTATTTGATGTTCCGGAATCCATCAAGGACAGGTGACAAGAAATCAAGCTATTTATGGCTCATCATGATGAGGGCAGGTTGCATGCATGAGTGTCCTACTTCTGAGTTATCCATGTCCAACATAGGGAAAAGACTGCAAAAGTTGCAATAGAATATAGATGACATACAGTTGTGCTCATACGTTTGCATACCCTGGCAGAAACTGTGAAATTTTGGAATTGATTTTGAAAATATGACTGATCATGCAAAAAAACTGTCTTTTATTTAAGGATAGTGATTATATGAAGCCATTATATACCACATAGTTGTTTGGCTCCTTTTTAAATCATAATGAGAACAGAAATCACCCAAATGGCCCTGATCAAAAGTTTACATACCCTTGAATGTTTGGCTTTGTCACAGACACACAAGGTGACACACACAGGTGAAAATGGCAATTAAAGATGCATTTCCCACACCAGTGGCTTTTTAAATTGCAATTAGTGTCTGTGTATAAATAGTCAATGAGTTTGTTAGCTCTCACGTGGATGCACTGAGCAGACTAGATACTGAGCCATGGGGAGCAGAAAAGAACTGTCAAAAGACCTGAACAACAAGGTAATGGAACTTTATAAAGATGGAAAGGGATGTAAAAAGATATCCAAAGACTTGCAAATGCCAGTCAGTACTGTTCAATCACTTATTAACAAGTGGAACATTTGGGGATCTCTTGAAACTAAGCCAAGGTCAGGTAGACCAAGAAAGATTTCAGCCAAAACTGCCAGAAGAATTGTTCAGAATACAAAGAAAAACCCACAGGTAACCTCAGGAGAAATACAGGCTGCTCTGGAAAAAGATGGTGTGGTTGTTTCAAGGAGCACAATACGACGATACTTGAACAAAAATGCATTGTCGAGTTGCCAGAAAAAAGCCTTTCCTGCGCCAATGACACAAAAAAGCCTGGTTACAATATGTCTGACAATGCCTTGACATGCCACACACCTTCTGGCACACTGTAATTTGGAGTGAAAAGACCAAAATAGAGCTTTATGGTCACAACCATAAGCGCTACGTTTGGAGAGGGGACAAAGAGGCTTATAGTGAAAATAATACCATCCCCACTGTGAAGCATGGTGGTGGCTCACTCATGTTTTGGGGGTGTGTGAGCTCTGAGGGCATGGGGAATCTTGTGAAAATTGATGGCAAGATGAATGCAGCATGTTATCAGAAAATACTGGCAGACAATTTGCATTCTTCTGCACGAAAGCTGCACATGGGACGCTCTTGGACTTTCCAGCACAACAATGACCCTAAGCACAAGGCCAAGTTGACGTTCTGGAGTGCCCATCACAGTCTCCTGACCTTAAAATCATCGAGCCACTCTGGGGAGATCTCAAACGTACGGTTCATGCAAGATGACCAAAGACTTTGCATGACCTGGAGGCATTGTGCCAAGATGAATGGGCAGCTATACCACCTGCAAGAATTCGTGGTCTCATAGACAACTATTACAAAAGACTGCACGCTGTCATTGATGCTAAAGGGGGCAATACACAGTATTAAGAACTAAGGGTATGCAGACTTTTGAACAAGGGTCAGTTCATTTTTTTCTTTGTTGCCATGTTTTGTTTTATGATTGTGCCATTCTGTTATGACCTACAGTTGAATGTGAATCCCATAAGAAATAAAAGATGTGTTTTGCCTGCTCATTCATGTTTTCTTTACACATGGTACATATATTACCAATTCTCCAAGGGTATGCAAACTTTTGAGCACAACTGTAGGTATGATCAGTCTTGCATTTAATGCCTTACAAAACATGAATGTACAGCTCAATTCTACATTTAATTTTTATTTAACCATTATTTAAAGGGGCACTGTGTAGAATCCTGCCTCTATACAATAACACCACTTGCACTATATATGTATAGTGCAAGTGGTGTTATTGTGTAGGTATACATAAATATATACATTAAATATACATATACATTAAATATATATATCTATATATATCTATATATATATATATACAGCTTCTTGAGAGACTTCTTCCTTCCTGCCCTCCCATGTAGGCCATGTAGGTTCTCTTCAACCCTAATTTTGCACACAATTCTAATAATGAGCTGGATGAAAACCTAAGTCAGGTTAGTCACAACTGGGGTTAGAGAGAAAACCTGCTGGATGGTTGATCTCCAGGACGAGGATAGAGGACCCCTACTGTAGATCCATTGATGTTACCCTAGGATTCTAGAGACTTCTATGATCATTTTTTTCACTCTTGGGCTGAATTTGGGGGGATGACTTGTCTTATGTAGATTGCTATGTGGTCTGGAATTTTCTACATTGGTAGATGATCCGTCGGAGAGTGGAATGGACAGTGGAATGGAAAGAGTTGGTTGGACATGGCTTTGTAACCACTCCCAGACTCATGTGCACCAATAATCTTTCTTCTCAGAGCCTTGGATAGGTCTTTCAATCTTGTTGTGATCAACTGTGCACCAAGTTGCGATCAAACAAGACAAAGTTAAGACCAGGGGGGTATTCCATCAAGTCAGATAAAGGAAAATCCAGGCTTATTTCGATAAGTATTGCTAATTTAAGCAAACAAGCAAGCAAGTTTATTTATATAGCACAATTCATACATAGAAGCAATTCAATGTTCTTTACAAAGAAAAAAAGAGAAATATAAAAATTCAATAGAATAAAAACAATAAACAACAATAAAATATCATAATAAAACATAGAATAAGAAAATAGAAATAGAATTAAAAACAAAATAACATACCTGGTAGATTCCATAGTAGATTCCATGAGGAAGCTATAAAAGCTGTAAGGCTAAGAGTGTGGTTAAGTTTAAGCACTTAAGCACTTTAAGCACTTAAGCAAGTTTAAGCAGTCAAAGGCATGTGAAAAGAGAAGTGTTTTTAACCTGGATTTAAAAATAAATACGTCTGCTGTCTAATACAGCTCTGGAAAAAATTAAGAGACCACTGCACCTGCCATGAAAATTAGATTAGCGGTGTTATTCACTTAAACCTGTCAGTGTTCATAATATTTTGGCTGATCGGTGTATGTATGCATTAAAGCAAACTTCACACTAAAATGCTTTAAGTGACTTGTTCATCAGAGGTCATACCCATGGTAAAAAAGGATAAGGATTGTTTACTGTTGGGAATTAACCTAATCTGTGTTAATGTCAAAACTTCACATTTTGGGACATGTGATTACAACTTCATGAAGCAATTTGTTTGTGTTACGCAGAGTAAGCCTCCAACTGCAAAATATCTCTGCTACTTGTCAATAACGGGAAATGTCCTTTGACCTCCAACAATACCACTCGTGACTAAAATTCTTGAGTGACACATTTGTGTTTAGATCTCATGTAAACACACGGCTACCAGTGGAGAAAGTCTCCAATGCTACCTACCTCAGAAAGTAACGGACAACAATGAACATTTTCATCCTTTTACACAATTCAAAAATGTAACAAGATTAGCAAATGTAACATTTGCTAATCTAAATAAAACTATCGTAGTTTAAAATTACAGTAGGCCACTAGTCAGATGGCCACTAGAATCACTGGTCGCTAGACCCTAGATCTGAGCCAATCAGAAAACGGGAGAAGAAATTGCTTGTAAAAGTCAATAGCGAGGAGAAGAGAGTATTGCTTGTGGGTGCACAAAACTGATCGTCTACGCAGCGCTCTTTGCTGAGAAGTAGTCACTGTAAATGTGGCAATTGCAAATCTAGACTAGGTACTAATTACTCTTGCGTCTGAGCACAAACCAAATGCCTACATGTGCCTTTACAACTATGACTTGTGTGGTTATCCCATCTAGCTATCTTAAAATATATTCACTGTAAGTCACAATGGATAAGCACATTTTCTGATTGACTAAAATGTAAATGTATGTTTCATAGAAATATGGGAACACTAGACAGTTACTTAAAAAAAGATGGGTCATCACACTTTGTCAACCCTCTCCTCTGCTATAAAAATATAGAGATATCAAACAACTATTATCATTTTAGTTTTACATTACATTTTAATTATTCTGTCTTTCCTTATCTCCAAATGTGAAACAATAGTTGTGTTAAAGAGCCTCAAAACCGGAATGTATTATGGGTAAATTATTATAACTTACTGATCTACTGTACAAATAATGACTTGTTATGTAAATGCCAGGCCAACATGTCAATGCTACTTGTGACTGTAGGGGAGAGCGTGGTATGTTGTCACACTTTTCACACTGTGTAACATTTACAGGGCACAATACATCACAATGCTATAAATGCCATACCAAATGAAAGAAGGAAATCTTGGGCACATATTTTGTATTCATTACATCTTCATATCTTATTTCAGTACGAAGTTGTAAACCGTTAAATAGAGAGTGTGCACTTGTGACAATTTACCCCATCAGCAGGTAAGTTGTCACACTATGTAGGGTAGGTTGTCACATTGGATTATCAACAAATAAAAACAACTTAAATGTGAATATTGATTTCAAATTCAAAACCACATTCAACTTCATTAAAGAGTTCAAAATAAAAACAATCATACCTAGAGAATCTGGCAAATCATGCCTTTCAATCAAAACTATAATGCTGGCATAGCAACTGCAAACTTAACCTGGCTCACGGCCTTTAACATTGTTAGGTGGTGTGCTATCATTCTTTTTCTTTTATAATTTCTTACAACCTTCTTTACTTCCCCTCTTTCTTTCTTTCTTTCCTTCCTTCCTTCCTTCCTTCCTTCCTTCCTTCCTTCCTTCCTTCCTTCCTTCCTTCCTTCCAAAACACATATCCTCATTGCAATTGCATATTCATTACAGGCTTATTACGCCCTCCTCCCTGTCTATTATCCCTGTTTCTACAATGCAATTCATAAAACCACACTAAATTCATGACACTGTATGAAGTAGTGTATGTGTGGATATACTGTCTCATACAGTTGGCAAGCAGTGTGTTAGTAGACACACACACACACACACACACACACACAGACACGCCAGAGCCTGTCTTGTGTAGGCCAGGGATATGTCAGCTGCTCTAAACTGTACATATATATATAAGAATCCATTTACAGTTACATTTAATACCATTATCAGAGCTGATTACAGAGTATTATAATGTTTGTTGAGAATGTTCTATGTGTCTATGTATACCGGGGCAAGTTGTCACGTGAAGACTTGCCCCAAGGTCATTGAGACAACTTGCCCCAAACTGACATGTGTGTTAATGTTGGCTAAATCTCAAAGTTAGCTCAACATACTGTAGGACTGCAGCTAAAGTATCAAAAGACACATTATTGTCTCCTCTACTCAGTGCAAAATTATAATTTTCAACGTTCATACCTAACAAAGTTTTCTTGCATAAAATGTAAAATGGCAATTTTTTACTTTTGAAGGGGAAAAATAAGAAACTTGTGCTCACCACAGATTAGAGTGATCTTGATCACATTTGAACTGGAAGTTGACCATAGAACCTGTAGTCACACAAAGCAGCTATTTGATTTTTGACATAGCACCTCTAGTTTTGGAGGTATGAACAGTGTGACAACTTATATATATATACAGCTCCGAAAAAAATTAAGAAACCACTGTACTTTTTTCTTTCCTTTCCAAAAAAGTCGAAAAGGAAGGTTTTGAGTGAGCAACAGAAGGGTTAAAATTAAAAGACCACTGCAAATTGAACGCTTCTGTTCCTCACTCAAAACTTTTCTTTTCAACTTTCTTGGAAAGGAAAGAAAAAGGTGCAGTGGTCTCTTAATTTTTTCCAGAGCTGTATATAAAAGCAACACAGTTGCTGCTGCCAATAGCAATAAGGGAAGCCAGCCAGGTCTCAGGGGACTGCACAGACTATTTTACGTAAATCTTTGATAATCAAATTTGTAAGATATATTACGTTAGGAAAGGTAACGTTTGAGTAGGAATCCAGAAAAAAAAAGACACACCATGTCTTGAACCAGGGAACTTCTACTTTACAGACAGGCACTCTACCCACAGCTCTAAACAAAAATTGTCTGTGAGAGAAGGCGAGTAGTGGTATATTACAACATCAATATGTTATAAGTGATTTTCTTTCTAACAATAACCAAAACCTTAACCCTAACCTTAACCTCAGTGCTGTGATACCTAACCTTACCTCAAACCCTAACCTGAACCCCAGTGCGGTGATACCTAACCATAACTAAACCTTAACCTAACCTTTTTTGTTTTCCAAACTTACCCCAAACCATAACCCTAACCTTAACCCCAGTGCTGTGATACCTAACCTTAACCTAAACCCTAACCTGAACCCCAGTGCTGTGATACCTAACCCTAACATCCTTAACCTAACCTTTTTCATTTTCTAACCTTACCCCAAACCTTAACCCTAACCTTAACCCCTGTGCTGTGATATCTAACCTTAACCCTAACCCCAGTGCTGTGATACCTAACATTAACCTAACTATAACATTAAAATGCCTTTATTACATATTGTAGCGACCTTGGTAAGGCCATTACTCGTCCCTTGATATCCATATACCCTGTGTAGAGCAATGGGTTGTGTGTCTGCCTTCAGACCTGAATGTGTCTGGTTTGAGACATGGCTTGTTTGTTTTGTGCAAATTCGTAACGAATGATACATTTTCATACCATTTGTAAAATAAAATATGTTTGTCTGACTTTCGTATCACATTATACGTTTTAATAGCGTTCATAAGATATGTTACGTTTTAGCCAATTCATAATGTATTATACGTTTTGATAGCACATTGTAATGTAACCAAACGTAACGTAACGTATCATACGAAATCGGGTGCCATGGATTCATGTAAAATAGTCAACGTAGTCCCGAGAACACATTGCGAAAGCTGGCAAAAAATTGCCGGATATGTAAATGTGTAAGTTACAAGGCTTATCAAAATCACTGCCCCAACATTAAGGTACAACTAAATCTGACTAAAATTACAATTGTGCACTTCATTAAATTAATGTTCTGCTTAGATTAATTCTTATGGCGTATAAGACAATTTTTGCCGTATTCTTTCAGTTTCAACCCTGGCAGTGTTAAGCGGTCTTGGAGGTAAATAAAAAATAAATATAACAAGTGAAAAAGTGAAACATCAGTGTGTATTTGAAAGGACTCCATGGCGGGGAGAAAGATAGTCCAACTGTGACACCTGTGCTGTGTGAATACTTCTATATGTGCTAAAAAGGAATTATCTTTAATTGTCCAGCCTACTGCTTTTTCTGAATTCCCTTGGTGTCCATGTAGGCAATGTAGGCCTACCAGTATGACCAAACAGTGACTATCCTCACTTTCCTTGACCTGAAGGTTGATGCTGTGGAATGAATTAACAAAATCGCCTTCATTCTAACCCAGCGATGCTGTTATCGGAATATGGGTGCAATCTATGGCACTGATCACTCTGGGAACCCTATGAAAGGAGTATGCTGCATTTAATATACAACAGCAAACGTCATAGGGTCTACATTATTTATAGATTAAGTAGTCAACGTAAGTTATTGTCTACCTGGTATTTCATAAAAGCCCTCTTGAATAGACTGTGTGGGCAAGTGGCCTGGGAACACAACAAATGTTTCAAGTAGCTCTGATAGAGCAAGAACCACCTTGTGAATTGTGTGGCAGACCGTGATTTTGCTTAGGTTCTGCGCATCACCCACAGCATACATAAAACTACCATTGAAAAAAAACACAACGCTATGCATACAGTCTGTAGAACTATAAGCGCCCGACTTCGATGTCGTACTGGCAACATATGGCTCCAGAAGCTGACAAAGATTAATAATTCTTCCTCTGAGAATCTATATCTTTCATAAAGATATTCATCAGAGAAAGCCAAGGGGTTTTGTCGGTCTGTAAATATTATTGCTTTTCTAAGAGACTCCCTCACTATCCACTCATTGAGCTCCGCGGGATAGTCTAAGAATGGTGACGCCATTTTCAATCGATAATTGATTGGTCAGTAGGCCAATCAATCAATCAATCAAATTTATTTATAAAGCCCTTTTTACAACAGCAGTGGTCACAAAGTGCTTTTACAAAATACCCAGCCTGAAACCCCAAGGAGTAAACAACAACAGTGTTGAATTTCAGAGGCTAGGAAAAACTCCCTAAGAAGGCCGAAATTTAAGAAGAAAACTAGAGAGAAACCAGGCTCCCAGTTCTCTTCTGGCTGTGCCGCGTGAACATTTTAAGAGTACAAGTTGTAATAATTAATAGATGCATGGGGGCTGAGTCCAGAGTCTATTAAACCTAGTCCAGGCCAGAAGCATGAGGGGGGTCAGCACAGTGGCAGCTGAAATTGTCAGGTATCGTCTTGATCCTCAACACAACCAGGAGGACTTTGGACAGGGACAGCAACGAGTCTTTCAAGCCTGGTACTCTGGAGGTGTGGGCCAAGACCTCATGTCCTCCTAAGTTTGAACAGGGCAAGAGACAGGGAAAATTTAGAAAGTGCATTCCTTAGATCTACAAGGATTTACAGTGGCGAAGGAGAACTGACCCTACTCCCCAGGCACAATAATATAGCAGCCTAAGACCTTGGGGCTGAGACAGGGGGGTCCAGTGACAATGTGGCCCTATCCGGGGGAGGCCCCAAACAGGGCCGAACAGGCAGGAAATCAATCCACCCACATTGCCATGCATCAACCAAAGGGACACCCACCAACCGCAACCACCCTGAATGAGGGCTGAGTATTGCCAGCAGAGTTCAATCCAATTGCACAGTGTGCATGGACGCAGTGCTTTTAAACGTGGTGATCTGCTATCTCGAATATAACCTGCTCCAGAGCAGGTTAGGTGTACTGCATGAGATAACATCGTCGTGTCAATGACAACCCAGGGTGCAGCCTGAAGTTAGCTCGCTATCCCCAAATCCTCCTTCATAGTATAGGCCTCAGGTGTCTACAATCTGGGTTTCACTTTTGCTGTGATCCAGGTGATTGAGGGTAACAAGCAGTCCATCACTTCTTCTGGCATGATCTATCACCTTGAATTTAACAGACATTATCCGCACAACGACATTATGTTGGTCAGGTTGAGCAAGCCCGCCACCATCAACACCTTCGTCTAACCCATTGCTCTGCCCACCAGCTGTGTGTCTGAGGGTATTATGTGTTTTGTTTCAGGATGGGGCCACACCATGATCTCCAGTGAGTACAGTACCTGGGTCAAAGTTCACATAGTCCAGTTGGTCATCTTCATGGTAACTGAGGATAGCGGTCCTCCACAACTTGAAACCAAGGCTATAAAACCTCAACCATAACATTCCCTTAGTGGCCAATGTGCCAGAACTTGGGGCTAGAAGACCTCAATCAATGGGCCAGAACCCAAGACTGGAAGATGAGGACAAGACTCTTCCTTAGTGGACAATGTTCCAGAACCTAAGGTTAGCAGACCTCAACCAGTGGAGATGGAAATATATACTGTTCAGAGGAATGGAGATCTCTAACAGTATAATATATACTGTTAGAGAAACACAATGTCATAAAATCGTACCAGAACGTTCTTCTCATTCTCTGTCATCCTCTCTCTCTCTCCTCCCCTCTCTCTGTACAGCTAAAGAAAGGAACAAGCTTCAGTGTGTGAATGTCCCCACAGTGTCCTTTAATGACTGTCAGAACTGTTACCCAGGCTTGATCGGTGACTCCATGTTCTGTGCTGGACACATGGTAGAAGGCAAGGACTCTTGCCAGGTACTTGCCACTTGGACTTCCCAACGATGCCTTTGAAATGACCTCTTCATTTCAGTTGAGCCACTAATATCCAAAATAACTGTATTTAACTATGTACTCTTTCCCTCTCTTCTGTTGCTCTTTTTCTTCTGTCTTTTCAACTCTCTTTCCAAAATCTCAACTCTCCTTGTCTCAGACTTTCCTCGCTCTTCTTTCACTCTCTCTGTCTCTCAGGGTGACTCGGTGGCCCTGCTCTGCGTAATGAGCTTCATGGTATTGTTTCCTGGGGTTATGGCTGTGCCCAGAAGGATCTTCCCGGTGTGTATGCCAGGGACGTCACTAGGAAATCATGGATGGGGGGCTAAGCCTCATTTTGGGGGGTCTGGGCACACTCGCCAAAACATCTTTTCATCATGTATTTCTAGAGTAACAATGGGTGTAAAATCTATCAAAATAAGGTTATTTTTGGTCAAGGTTGGCTAAAAGTATACCTCATAGTCTCATGTCTCATAGTTTGTGTTAGACACTGATCTGACTTAAATTGTATCTAAATAAAGAAATTAAAGTCCACTCTGTCTTCATCCATCCAACACCAACAAAAGTCACAAAAACGGCTGTAATATGTAGCCAAAATACTTTTGTAAACTATAGTTTATAGTAAATGAACATCTACATTCAGTATATTCTGTTTCTAAGCGAGATTTCTCTGAATCATTTCAAAAACAGATTTAGTAATTAGCCCATTCATCTCGGAATAAAGTCATTAAAAAATTGATCATAATTAAAAGAAACATTTAACAACCGGATCTCCATTCCTCTGAATACGTTGCAATACGTTAACTTCAAACCCAAACAAACATGAATCTGTGAAACACGCACAATTTTGCAACTGTGTTCCTGATGATTATTAGTGACATACAAATGTTAGCTAGCATGTCATTAATGGGAAATTAATATTTTCAGTAGTTAGTGTTGTCGCTAAGAAATACGACTCCCTATTATCGGCCACCTTACTATTTTGTGGAATTACATTATAATTTATTTTTATTCATATTACAAATGAAAGATTTTAGTTTTCTCTGAAGTGTCAACATGAAAGTTGTAGCTAGTTTTCTTGCCTTACAGTAAAGAAAAATACTGATCACTTTGATATTACACGACGTCTGGTCTGTCGCGCAAGTCGAATTTCACGAACTGCAACTTGTCTAAACAATTTCCAAACATGACATTTTTACGATCTCAAAACATGTTTTTAACATCCATACATTTCTAAAAAAAATGGCGGTGGGCTAGCTGAAAGGTTATATTGATTAGCAAAACGTACCATTGCTTTCCAGTGCTATTACATTTTGAACTTGAGGGGATTTACTTCTCCGACCACTAGAAACCTTAGCTACTATTTACAGAAGACAGCTGGCTTCAAATGAGCGAGTTCCGTTCAAAGCATCAAACTCAACCGAACATGCTGCCAAATGAACACGATTCTATACAATTTGTAAGAAGTTTAGATGTGATGGAAAGGTTGAAGGAAAAAAGTATTGACTGATATATTAATTTATTTAGGGGGGGCTAATTAAAATTTTGGTGTATGCCAAGGTGAGACTGCTATGCTTTCATTGGCGAATTCAAAAATCATTTTAAATCACTATATTTCCTGTTCTGCTTTAGGCTAAACTACAAACAAATATCAATGACATAATTTGGTTTCTAGGAAGATATACAGTGAAAGTCGATAACTGTGTCAATTAATTGTTTAGCAAATCATATTACTTCAAAATGAGTTTGCCCATCAATGTTTCATTTCTCTTCATTCAGGTATGCATCTTCAGTGACTGGCTGTCCAGCACCATAGCCCATTACTGTGGTGCTAGCTTTGGTTCTCCAACACCATCACACAACTCTACAACTTTCTGTGCAGTTCAAAATCCCCTTTATTAGTGGCCCCTTTACAAACTGAAGATATTAAAGTGTCACTAATTGTCAATTGAAGGAGTCCATTTCTTAAGGTTAAATCAATAAATGCACTGTATATGCTGTTGAACATTCTTACAGGCCTGCAGCCGATAGATCATATTGGCTTCTACAGGTTTATTTCGACCTTGATTATAACTTGGAACTAGGTGAATTTCATATTTCAACCAATGTAATGTGTCCGTCCTTTTGAACATGTTCAAAAACCAAGTAAACAAATGAAAATGCCACCAAGAAAAATATTTTTTCCTCTTTTTATTTTTTCAAAATCATTGTTTCTGTACAACAAATTCTGTAACACTCCTCCATTCTGCATTTAACCTGAACATAACTTGGCCTCTCAAATGTACAAAAGTAATCCACCCCTCCTCTTTCAATTAGATGCACACATGCATACAAACGCACGCAGTCTCCCATTCATAATCCTTGTTGCCCTGCACCAACCATCCGAGGTGTATCTCAATAGTCTCAGGAGTTCCCTCATCTGTTTCATTTATTTACAATGTGTAAGACAGGAATGTTTGAAGTGAATGTCTAACCGCATCCACCCAAATCTTTTTACCTGTGCTTTATTTTTTATGCCAGTGAAGGAATTGGAGGAACTACTTTTAACTAATGAGACCCACCCCACTGACTAAACATACTTCTGAGGACTATTTGTCAAACAAAATGTTGTGAAACTTAACAGAGGCTCTTTATGTTTACTGGTCAATTGTTCCTCTATCATTTTCTTCCTGATTCTCTAACAACATCTTCAAACAATGCATTCATGCATTCATGCAATCTTTCCATGGGTCATGACAACTAATAGGACCTATTTCAGATAGGTCCCTCTCTTGTGGGTTCTGTTGCCTTCAGATAAAGCATATAAAACATTTTGTTTGACAGAATTAATGTTCCCCAAGACATGTGAGCTGCAACATTCCACTTTCTCTATCCCATCTACTTTATCCATGCCTCCCACCCCCGCCAAAAAAAATTAGATCCTCTGCAAACGAATCCAGCTTGTTCCATAGTGTAAACTGAAGTAAACAACCCTGGTAGTGTCTTGAGGTAACTTGGGGTTATTAATAATGCACCCTTGAAACCAATGTTTACCACCCCACCATTTTATTGTAATGTTGGTGCTTTTTATAGCAGGCAGTGTGCTTTTGTAGCCAACAGTAGACAATTGTCTCTTACGAGATCTAGGACCCACTTGGAATACTTAAAAAAAAAAAAGTCTGTTATCAATACAGAAATATCAAGGAAGGGGGAAGAAAAGACATTGTATTATTCAAACAGACTTTAACAAAACTACTGATCATTCTTCGCTGTATATACTTAATTTTTCTTCAAATTATATCAACTGATCGGTTTAGCAAATGTCTGGTGGGGTGTAGCACTAGACCTGTAGAGGATAAGTTGAGTAGTAGTAGTAGTAGTAGTAGTAGTAGTAGTAGTAGTAGTAGTAGTAGTAATGTACAATCAAAAAGCTTGACTGGTTTGTGTCGACACAAACCACAAGAGTCGTGAGGTACTACATGGCACAAAAACGTGCTGGATTACAGAGGCTGACTTTAGGAGACACTGTCTATAATTCCATATATTTATACATACAGTTAAAAATGTGAACGGTCCCGTCCACATTTAACACTGACTCTACAACATTACAAACATTAGTGGCAATGCACTACCCAGCAGACTCGGACCCTGAGACCATATAGGGAATGCTCGTGGAAAGAGTGTTTTTTTTGTCTCCTATTAAAAATAAAATATTTTTTTTGTCTTTTATAGCGCTCCATCACAGTAACATGTTGCTCTTACTTTCCACCTAGTGGTCAAACATTGGCAATTAAAAGAAAAAATAAAACTTAAAAAATAAAAATATTAGTGTGCATAACATAAATATCACAACTGCTGTAGTAGTAGAAATAAAAATAACAACAATATTTTCCCTCAAAACTATTTCCAATTTCTTTAACAATTCCCATGTCCAAATTATTATCGTTATTACTCTATCAGCGTTTCAGAGTTAGTGCTTTTATGTACACTAAGTACAATGTAGGACAAAAGTGTTGGACAGTGAACAATCTTCAATATTACTGTCAAATGCCTGACAGGTATTATATTCTATGTATTTCTATAAACAAAGGAGTGCGCGTGTATGAATACAAATGCTTTCTGTACATTACTTTCATGCATTGCAACTGAAATAACTGTTTTATGCACATGTACATCATATCTACACACACGGGATTGCACACCTATAAGGCTGCTGCGCCCGGAATTGGGTCAAGAGTCAAAGGGGAAAACACTAAGCGAGCATTCAGCGCTGTACACGCATCTACTTTCCAGAATGTCCGCAGGGAAATTGTGTCGGCTCACTCAAAATAACTCTATGGCAGCATCCATTTAAGAGAGTTTAAAGGGCAGTGGCAGAGTTTTCTTGGGTCAGTCGAGCCACTGGATGGCAGTGTTACATTTCAAATATACTTGAGAATCCTACTAACCCCCCCAAAAAAGAAAAAAATATGGTTCTTAAAGAAATATGTTCCCCATCTCCGGTTTTGCTGTAAATGGAGATTGACCTGTTGCATGTAACTAGAATTACTCGTCTTAAGTTTCCACATTATGTACATAATCATAACCATCTTTAAGCACCCCCTTTAGAGTTAAGTTTAATCTCTACATCCATTCATTGATTTCTGTTGATGTGTGTGATGTCAGCAGAGAAACCTACCACTAACGGTTAAAACTATCCTTTAAAAACATTTTCTCCCACCGGTATGCTTCCATTTGTAATGACATAATACTCTACAACGTCTGTCTGCTCTAAGCAGTGCGTCTTCTCTACTTACCCCTAATGGTGGCTGGCCCGATCTGAACTCTGATCTTAAAGTTAAAAAACCTGCCCCCTCCTATATGTAAACCCCTGAAGATACGAGAGATGAGCTCATCCCAAATAAAAAAGATCCACCTGACCGATAGGAAGGGTGCACCTGCTTTGGCTCCACCATTTAGGGTGGTAAAGCAGTTCCTGCTCCACCACCATTAACAATAGAAACGGCGGGGACATTCACGTTTCCCATATTCCCGTTCCCCATATCTGCATAAGTTGTGGCAATTTTCAAACAACATCCTAATCGAGGTTTTCGTTCTAGAACAAGCCTCTGAAGGGGGGGGAGTTGGTTTGTTCTCTTGGCCACCGCCCCTGAAAGCCATGAGGGGCAGAGCCTGATGCTGAAGTTCCTCCTTTAGGAGTAGGAGAGGTGTGAGCCGTTGGAGATGTGTGAGGTGACTGACGTGCTCCGGCTCAAACCCCCTTCGCCTCCCCCCGGCCCACCGGGCCCCCCCGAGGCTGTCCTCCTCAGCGGCTGGGGGCTGTTTCTCAGAGCCATCAGACTTGGGCCACGGGCCACCAGGCCGCCATAGCCCCCTCCTTGGGAGGATGAGGAGGAGGAGGAGGAGGGTGGCGAGGACGAGTAGAGGGAGATGGGTGGAGGGGGAGGAGGAGGCGGCAGGAGGGCCAGTGACTGGGCTGACGCGTGAGAGGAGAGGTGCTGGTGATGAGCGCCACTGCCGTGGTGATGGTGCTGGTGATGGTGGTGGTGTCCTCCACCACCTCCCCACTCTCTCTCCCTCTCACGGTCTTCCCGCTCTCGGCTCTCTCGGTACAGGTGCGGTGTGCTCTGGTGGTGGCTGTGGTACTGCTGCGGGAGGTACTGTTGTTGCTGTGGCAGCTGCTGCTGGTGGTGATGATGGTGGGAAGATGAGGAAGACGAATTGGAAGAATGGCCCCGGCCGCTCATGTTAATTTCACTGTCTCTCCCCAGGCCATGTGACGATGTGATAGACTCGGCACGGCCGAACCCGCCCCCGCCGCTGTTCTGGCTACGCCAAGAGGGGGTCGCCACAGAGTTCTGTACGCCGTGGCTCCAATGGCTTCCGGAGCGAGGGACAGGGCGGGAAGGCCAACCTCCAGGGCCGGGGGAAGGGCTGGGGTTGGGGTAGCCCTGGTTGAACGCCTCGGCTGGGATCCCTGTCAGGGCCATATTGCTGAAACCCAGGCGCATGCTCTCTGTGTCGAAAGCCTCGATCTCTCGGGCCTGGCGCTCCAGCAGTGTGCGGATACGCTCCGAACGCTCATTCTGCAGAGACAGCATCTCTTCCTCAATCTAGGGGGGAGGGCCCGAGGGAGAGATGACAGAGGAGAGAAAAATACATTACAAACCAAAAAAAATTACAAATCGAATGTGTCCCAATCATCTCTTGAGGCCCAATCAACATTACTCATGGAAATGTTTGTGTACAGTTAAACAGTTGACATTTTAACAGCCGAATAAACAACTTCCGCGCGCACACACGAACACCTTCCTGTGGGTTTTAACTCCAAACCTGTTCCTCCATTAGACTCTACAGAAGGGTAGCTCTCTACAGGGCGAAGTTGAAACCTCTCTCCATCTTTGTCTCTGATCTGCCACACCTCCTCCTCATCTCCCCTTTTTACCCCCTCCATTCCCCTCACCCTTTGTTCCAGCAGGGCCCGGCGAATGGACACCCTCTGCTCCAGGTCCTTGGCCTCCCTTTCGTGTTGTGAGTCCGTGTGAATCTTGATCTTGCTCTGGTAGGCGTTAAGCAGCTCCAACTCCTGCTGCAACTGCATGCGCAGCACCTGGTACTCTGCCTCCTGGGTCTCGTCCAATCGCAGCTAGAGGTGCAGGAGGGAGGCGAGCGTCAATACAGCAAACCCTGGTCCGCTGGGCAATTTGTTGGGGGACACATGGACTACAAATCCCACTTTTCTAAGGCCACATTTTTTCTGTGGTCTTTGCGCTTAGCATAGACATTGCTGTTGTGTCTGTGTGTATCCTTGTTATTTTATAAAAATATACAGCTCCGGAAAAAAATAAGAGACCACTGCACCTTTTTCTTTCCTTTCCAAAAAAGTTGAAAAGGAAGGCTTTGAGTGAGGAACAGAAGGGTTAAAATTAAGAGACAACTGCAAATTGAATGCTTTTGTTCCTCACTCAAAACTTTCCTTTTCAACTTTTTTGGAAAAGAAAGAAAAAGGTGCAGTGGTGTCTTAATTTTTTCCAGAGCTGTATATATTAGGGCAAGTGAGGGCATTTGGTAGGTCCTGACTTACAAAATAAGATTTATTTGGGTTAAGGGTTAAAGTAACTGTTTGAAATAGGCTATGGCTTTAAAGTGAGGGTTAGGAGTAAGGTATAGACTTAGGGATAAAGTTAATAAGGTTTTTGTGGTTAGGAAAAATTGTGTTTTAATGGTAAAGCATTTTTGGTCCTTAGAAAGACAGAAAAAATAGTGTGTTGGTGTTGTTAGGGGACGTGTAGGAGGTGCGCGATAGGGTCCTTGCCTTACTCACAGCCTGTGTGGACAGCATGTCGTTGATAGAGTGGTCATACTGCTCGGCCAGGATGGCCAGCTTCCGCGTCTGCTCTTCCTTCAGTCTCTTGAGCACAGCCTTGTGGTCGGCCTTGGGCGTGCTCTCAAGCAGGTGGTTGCGCAGGGCCTTGTACTGACGTGTCTGGATCTTGCATGTGTCCTGGAACTGACGCTTGATTTGTAGCTCTTTGGACTGAGGAGAGGAAGAAAAAAAAAGGGAGTAATAGAAGTAGAAGTGGAACAGTTAACATCAGCAGAAATTTCTATTATTGCTGCTAAATTGTTTTAATACACTGCTCAAAAAAAATAAGGGAACACTTAAAATCACACATTGGGTCTTGATGAAGGAAATATATTAAAGATCAAAATCTTTACTGTACATTGTGCAATTTGTTGAGAACAAAATTACATAACAACAGTCAATGATTCAAACTCGCATCGAAAATCAAAGTAAACAATTAAAATCCCAGGCTGTTTAAACTTGTATGAATTTCCACGTCTGGACAACATTTATAAACTAAACCACATCCGGAACACATTTATAAACTAAACCACATCTGGACAACATTTATAAACTAAACCACGTCTGGATCACATTTATAAACTAATTTGGCTAAATGGCCCAACCAAACCAGGCAGATTTGTTGCATAGACCCCTAGGTTTCGAGATATAGAACAAATCTCCCATGCTGACCCCACACCCCTTCACCCATCCACCTTGAGGCTCTTGGGCTGCTGGCGAACCTCCACCGTGTGCTTCTGACGGAGCTCCTGCTCGCGTCGCTTGTTGTACTCCATCTGGTTGGTGAGCTCCGTCTGGTGCTGTGTGCGGATCAGGTCAGCACGCGTGCGCTGCACGGCGCCCAGCTGCCGGAACTCCAGCTCCTGGGTGGACTCGTGGTGCCGGAGGAGCATGGCACACTCCAGGTCCTTCTGGGTCTGCTTCTTGTTTAGGTCCTGGGAGGGATGGGCAGAGAGAGAACAGAGAAAAATTAAAAATTGAGAATTGGTGTAAATTAGAATTGGTTCTTATTTAGGCTAATTGGTTCTTATATTACACCAAACTTGTTGGCTAAATAATGGCAACATTTTTATAAATAAACAAGAAAAGGAACCATGCAAGCCTAATTCCGCCGGCCTGTGATTAGAAAGGATGAATGTTGTTGCCCTCGCTGGATTCAAACACTGGATCTCCCATGTGACAGGCTGTCTTTAACCACTACGCCACTAAGTTATACGTGTGCCGAGTGTCGGTATAGCATGTCGACATTAGATCATATTGTCACGCATTAACATCACCCCAAGTTTGAATATTTTGCTAGACACCATTAAGCATTATGTTAAACTGATTAACGTTTCTTATAAAGTTTACCTCCACCACAAACCACATCTATGAACAGTATGGCTTTTACCACTGGCTGTTTTAACAGCTCATTAGCCAGTAATAGGCCTGCTAGTATCTACTAACTTACTACTTGGAATAGTCAAAAGAACTGAGCAATTGCTAGCGAGACTTTACACTGCCAAGCTATTTCATTTTATGGCACAACAAGGTTTGTTTTTTTCCATTTGTGAATGACATTCATACCGTAACTCTCAATATAGGTGACGACGACTGACTTTCTCGTCAAGTGAAAAGACGAGAGAATCGTGGGAACCCCTCTTTTACTGAGCAAGGGGTTGTGGTCTACTGTATATTACTCCAAAAAGCATGCACGGATGTGTACTTCGAAAATCCACCTGAAATAGTCTTATTATAACCGTAAACAAATTTATTTACTATAACATAGCTTCTGAACGTTGTAGCCAGCCTGAAGGTTGTAGCCAGCTAGGGATGGGACGATAGACAATTTTAGTACTAATCGCGATGGAAAATACTCACGATTATGAAATCCTGGAGAAATTTCATTATCGGGATAATCGTAAATCGGGATAATCCTCATGAGTGACTTGAAAAAGTTCGGCCAGTAGCTGAAGTTTCCCTGACTGCTTGTTTTATTTTACAAGTGGAGCGCACATCTCATCTCACGTTGTACTACGCCACTAAACATCCTCTGCAATGTATGGTCAATGAAGCCAAATGGCTCTGCTAGCTTAAATAGAAGAGTATTGTCAATTACAATAAAAATCTAAATTAAATTCTTAAATGTTGTTATGAGTTGGGATTGTATGATATAAAAGAATAAACTAGTTTTCCAATTCCTTTACAACTACTAGTCTAACCACTACACTTACTAGTCTACAAAAAAGCTTCTGATCACGCCTACACTTCCCTATATGCAAATACCTGTCCATTCCATTACCACCGAAAATAAGCAGTTGAAACAATGTTGAGCTCAAACAAACCAATGATATCCTAGAAGACATGCAGCTACGATGCATGCAGAAAAAAGAATAGAATAGAATTTCCATTATACACCTATCTCTTTCGATTTTTCTAATTATAATTTCGTTTATATTGTAGGCTAATTGTTAAAGCTTTCCTACTGAAAATGACAGGAGAAGACAAATAGAATATCATTTGCGCGGGCCAAAATAACATTGACCATCTACATGATCCGCACAATAGGCTACATGATGCGCACAACATAACCGGGAGCTGTTATAATAATTATAAAGTTACGAAGAATCGACACATCAAATAGGTCTATCGTTAGCTAATAAGGCACATAAAATACTCACGGAAGTTCATGCAGCCACAGGTCTGTACCGGTAAGAATTAAAATCTATTTTCACCTCTGATCCGCAGAGGAGTGACTTGAAAAAGCTCTTGCCAGTCACCGAAGTGTTCCTGACTATTTGTTTTATTTAACTGGTGCAGCGCATATCTCACTAATTGTATTGTATAGATTTTACTTAAAAAAAACTTTCTCCAAACTCTCCATTGCAAGAATGTAATCTTAAATTACGAAAAGACCCATTATTTCCATTAGCCTATCATCGGTCTCTTTTTTGCGCAAAAATAAACGTCTTAGAACCACTTGAATGTGCTTCACTGTCCGCCAAGAAAGTGTCCTATGGTCGAGGACTTCGTGGGATCACGAAATATACAGGTGCTGGTCATATAATTAGAATATCATCAAAAAGTTGATTTATTTCAGTAATTCCATTCATAAAGTGAAACTTGTATAATGTATACATTCATTCCACACAGACTGATATATTTCAAGTGTTTATTCCTTTTAACTTTGATGATTATAACTGACAACTAATGAAAACCCCAAATTCAGTATCTCAAAAAATTTGAATATTGTGAAAAGGTTCAATATTGAAGACACCTGGTGCCACACTCTAATCAGCTAATTAACTCAAAACACCTGCAAAGGCCTTTAAATGGTCTCTCAGTCTAGTTCTGTAGGCTACACAATCACGGGGAAGACTGCTGACTTGACAGCTGTCCAATAGACGACCATTGACACCTTGCGCAAGGAGGGCAAGACACAAAAGGTAATTGCTAAAGAGGCTGGCTGTTCACAGAGCTCTGTGTCCAAGCACATTAATAGAGAGGCGAAGGGAAGGAAAAGATGTTGTAGAAAAAAGTGTACAAGCAATCGGGATAACCGCACCCTGGAGAGGATTATGAAATAAAACCCCTTCAAAAATGTGGGGGAGATTCACAAAGAGTGGACTGCAGCTGGAGTCAGTGCTTCAAGAACCACCACGCACAGACGTATGCAAGACATGGGTTTCAGCTGTCGCATTCCTTGTGTCAAGCCACTCTTGAAAAAGACACAGCGCCAGAAGCGTCTCGCCTGGGCTAAAGACAAAAAGGACTGGACTGCTGCTGAGTGGTCCAAAGTTATGTTCTCTGATGAAAGTAAATTTTGCATTTCCTTTGGAAATCAAGGTCCCAGAGTCTGGAGGAAGAGAGGAGAGGCACAGAATCCACGTTGCTTGAAGTCCAGTGTAAAGTTTCCACAGCCAGTGATGGTTTGGG
>JACXGI010008496.1:22488-33489 GCA_016801175.1 Esox masquinongy | reverse complement strand
TCTGTGTTTGTCAGTGTTTCTGATGTCATCTGTGTTTGTCAGTGTTTCTGACATTGTCTTTGTTTGTCTGTGTTTGTGTCTGTTTGCCTGATTACTGTGCCAGTAAACTGTGAGGAACCATAGCTTGACACACCAGTGACCCTCAGCAAATGCCAATCAATGGCCAACACAATACACCCAACATCTCCTGCTAATTGAATTTCATTTTAACCAGGACTGGGTCTTCTCATTTGAATCTGTGTGACTATATACTCCACAGATCTGTACCAACTTCAAATTAACATAAACATTATTATAAAAGAAAAGGTTCAAGCTTGAGGAAGTGGTCCATGGACATGAGCCAACAAGACGCGGCATTAAGAGAATCAGTATTGCAATGCCAAGAGAAGGAATTCACTTCCCTTTACATTATTAAAAAAACGTCATTAATGAACAGAATCCGCTATCAGAGCCAGATCATGAAGAGAGCATTCTAGTGGAAAAGGAAAAGAAGGGAGCTGTTAATTCAGTAAAGAAACAGGAGAAAACACAGTCACATTGAGAACAGCACAGTCAAAGACTCGGGAGACATAAAGAAAGAGAGACCCATTTCTTTTTAAAAGAGAAGGAAAGAACAAATAAACCCCTGTGACATAAATTTCCAGCAGTGGTCGCGCGAGGCACTCATTGGTGACTTTTATGGCTTGGAAGTGGGAGTAAAGGCGCTATCAGACTATTGAGGTTTATTACAGTGGGTATAATAGGGCTGTTGAAGTGATTTTTATACTGTTTCTGTCTGGCTGCACCACATCGCACGGCACTGCACTTCTTCATTCCTCTCCTCTCCCAACCGCTGTGATTGTTGCACTAGGTGGCTATGATAGCTAGCATTGTGCATGTTCTCAAAACCTTTGCCTTGATACATGCCGCCTGCCTGCCTCTTCCCAAGCGTAAGGTGATTCTGAACACCTTCCTCATCAACCCCCCGTACAATAAATACATAGAGGTCCGTCAACAGCCAGACAGGTCTCTGGCCTTATACTGCTCATGTAGAAAACATACAGCCATGCCAGCTTGATTTCATTTCAGATTTCCACTGTGACCCTTCAACCTCACCGTCCGCTTAAATTCAATAACAGGAATTCCGCAACTGCCGCGTCGAAAGCATTAAGTGCCCTTTAAATCAGTGAACATGGCTGTGAAATTGAAAAAGGGGACCACATTTTTTTTAAATGTTGTATTTCCTAAAGCATCCGTTAAAAGTATGACCACTTGAATTAACTAAAGGCTAATTATTTCAGCACAGGTATAAATACAAAGTAGCTACACTAACTGTGATAAAGAGTAACAGGGGGAAGTTCGGGGACACACCCCGCACTTCAGGTGCTTTATTTGGGCCTGTATCACAGGGATGCGGAGGGTGTGTGTGGTGGGCCGGAGAGAAAGGGAGAAGGTTAAGCCGGGCAGGGCTCAGTAGTCGTTCCAGCACCCTCCACCGTGCAGGCCTGACTGCAGCCCAATGCAGTAATAACTTAATGCCATCGGGGACCATACCATTTGAATGCTCTGGCTTTCTTTATCAGTGGCGCAAGTGATGCAGAAAAATTGCTTGGGATTAATTTGGGGGGCCTGTGAACACACAGCTGGGATCAGTGCATAGAGCTTCCTCCGAGGTGGTGCTCTTTAAATACCGGCTTTGCCTTTTATTAACGCCGGACTGGGCTGCCCCATTGAAGTGTTGTATTTTCCCCCAGCTGAAGTCGACGGTGCAACTTGAAATGACACTTAGGAAATAATAACATATGGGTACAAAGCGATAAGGAAATTAAACCTTTTTGGCAACTCCCCAAGCTTTAGTGGGATCCCAAAATGTAAGGATTTTCCTCTGGCTCTTTGGCATGTATCTGCTCCGAGCACACAGGATCACAGTGTGATTTGTGTAAATAACTGTAGTCTAACAGGGTGGGGATTTACTACCAACTGCACTTCTGTCCAAACATACAACTGGACTGTGAAGTGAGCCAACAGAGGCTACAGGCCTGAGACGGTTTTAACACCCATTTTGGAGGGCCGAGATGGTGCAATTTTTTTCTGTTTGTCTGGACACTCACGTTTCGCCCCAATTTCGTGTATCTAAATTGTAGTTAGACGGAGGTATTTGGAAATAGCTACAAGATGGCTTTTCAAAACCCTAAAAAATATTTGATTTATATTTATTATATACAGTTGCACTCATAAGTTTGCACACCTGGGCAGAAATTGTGAAATTTTGGCATTGATTTTGAAAATACGACTGATCATGCAAAAAATCTGTCTTTTATTTAAGCATAGTGATCATATGAAGCCATTTATTATCACATAGTTGCTTGACTCCTTTTTAAATCATAATGATAACAGAAATCACCCAAATGGCCCTGATCAAAAGTTTACATACCCTTGAATGTTTGGCCTTGCTACAGACACACAAGGTGACACACACAGGTGAAAATGGCAATTAAAGGTGAATTTCCCACACCTGTGGCTTCTTAAATTGCAATTAGTGTCTGTGTATAAATAGTCAATGAGTTGGTTAGCTCTCACGTGGATGCACTGAGCAGGCTAGATACTGAGCAGAAAAGAACTGCCAAAAGACCTGCGTAACAAGGTAATGGAACTTTATAAAGATGGAAAAGGTTATAAAAAGATATCCAAAGCCTTGCAAATTCCAGTCAGTACTATTCAATCACTTATTAAGAAGTGGAAAATTCAGGGATCTCTTGATACCAAGCCAAGGTCAGGTAGACCAAGAAAGATTTCAGCCAAAACTGCCAGAAGAATTGTTCGGGATATAAAGAAAAACCCACAGGTAACCTCAGGAGAAATATAGGCTGCTCTGGAAAAAGACAGTGTGGTTGTTTCAAGGAGCACAATACGACAATACTTCAACAAAAAAAAAATTGCATTCTTCTACACGACAGCTGCGCATAGGACGCTCTTGGACTTTCCAGCACGACAATGACTCTAAGCACAAGGCCAAGTTGACCCTCCAGAGGTTACAGCAGAAAAGCAGGTTCTGGAGTGGCCATCACAGTCTCCTGACCTTAATATCATCAAGCAACTCTGGGGAGATCTCAAACGTGCGGTCCATGCAAGACGACCAAAGACTTTGCATGACCTGGAGGCATTTTGCCAAGACGAATGGGCAGCTATACCACCTGCAAGAAATCGGGGCCTCATAGACAACTATTACAAAAGAATGCACGTTGTCATTGATGCTAAAGGGGGCAATACACAGTTTTAAGAACTAAGGGTATGCAGACTTTTGAACAGGGGTCAGTACATTTTTTTCTTTGTTGCCATGTTTTGTATTATGATTGTACCATTCTGTTATGACCTACAGTTGAATGTGAATCCCAATAGAAATAAAAGACATAGTTTTGTCTGCTCACTCATGTTTTCTTTACAAATGGTACATATATTACCAATTCTCCAAGGGTATGCAAACTTTTGAGCACTGTACATATATATATATACACACACATAGTGTTATCATAAAGCAGTTAAGGGTGAAAGCAGTGTGTGTAGCTCATCTTCCTGTCACATTATATATCATTATGAAGCCTAGTCCTCAGCTGAATTGTGTTACAAGCACACAGGGACGACAGACCAGAGCCTTTTGAGTGACACTGACATGCAGCGGAGATCAGGTCTTCTAGCAACGTTATGGAACTCACAGCTAAATATTTACTTTCTAACTAATACGTGTAAACAGTCAAATGAAGCATACCATCATAAGTACTAACAAGTGACACCTATTACAATGTTTTTGTAACACTGCCATGATGCGTCATTTTTGCGACATATTATTTTGTTATTGACCGCTATGAAGTTTCATAACCAACAAAACCTACCAAACAAAACAAACCTTTCCATTACTCTATACTTGTAAGTAGTATGTTCATTCAGGGATTGGCATTCTGTTATCTTTGTGATTGAGCACACATTGATGTCACATATGTACCTACCCCAATTCTCTGCTACTGATGACTGAAGATTTAAGGAGCAGGATAATTATCTAGCAAAGTGGTCAGCTTCTCTTGTAAAATCAAGCTTCTCTTGTTAACAGCGGAGCATCCCCTCCTGAAGAGGCTTGCTGTGTGATATTTGTTATGTGAGCACATAAGCTGTGATGCCTGCCTTGAAAATAGCTTTTGTAAAACAATTGTATAAAAAGTTTGCATTCTGTTTTCAGCATATAGCTAGCATTCACTATGGAATTTTACATCTACTTACTCGTACATAAACTAAACTTCGGATTACAGAGGCTCTACAGGTGCATCTCAAAAAACTAGAATATTGCGTGAAAGTTCATTTTTTCCCATAATTCAAATCAAAAACTGACACCGTCAGTTGTAGATTCATTACACATAAAGTAAAACATTTCAAGCCTTTTTTGTTTCAATCTTAATGATTACAACTTACAGCTCATGGAAATCCAAAATCCAGTTTCTCAAAATGGGATAAAAATTTTCCAATACACAGGATAAAAAATTTCCAATACAGAAATGTCGACCTGAGAAGAGCTCTAATCAGCTAATTAACTCAAAACAACTGCAAATGTTAATTTATGCACTCAATACTTGGTTGTGGCTAATTTTACATTAATTACTGCATCAATGCGGCGTGGCATGGAGGCAATCAGCCTGTGGCACTGCTGAGGTGTTATGGAAGCCCAGGTTGCTTTGATGGCAGCCTTCAGCTCGTCTGTGTTGTTGGGTCTGGTGTATCTCATTTTCCTCTTGACAATACCCAATAGATTCTCTATGGTGTTCAGGGTCAGGGGAGTTGGCTGGCCAATGAAGCACAGTAATACCATGGGCAGCAAACCAGTTACCAGTCGTTTTGGCACGGTGGGCAGGTGCCAAATCCTGCTGGAAAAGGAAAAAGGCATCTCCATAAAGCTTGTCAGCAGATGGAAGCATGAAGTGCTCTAAAATCTCCTGGTAGATGGCTGCATTGACTCTGGACTGGATAAAACACAGTGGACCAACACCAGCCGATGACATGGCACCCCAAATCATCACTGACTGTGGAAACTTCAACTTGGATTCTGTGCCTCTCCACACTCTTCCTCCAGACTCTGGGTCCTTGATTTCCAAATGAAATGCAAAATTTATTTCATCTGAAGAGAGGACTTTGGACCACTGAGCAACGGTCCAGTTCCTTTTCTCTTTAGCCCAGGTAAGACACTTCTGACGGAATGCGTCACTTGTAGCCCATTTCCTGGACACGTTTGTGCGTGGTGGCTCTTGATGCACTGACTCCAGCCTCAGTCCACTCCTTGTGAAGCTCCCCCAAGTTCTTGAATCAGCTTTGCTTGACAATCCTCTCAAGGCTGCGGTCACCCTGTTTCTTGTGAACCTTTTCCTACCACACTTTTCCCATCTAGTCAACTTTCCATGAATATCCTTTGACACAGCACTCTGCGAACAGCCAGCCCTTTCAGCAATGACCTTCTGTGGCTTACCCTCCTCGTGGAGGGGGTCAGTGAGTGTCTTCTGGACAACTGTCAAGTCAGTAGTCTTCCCCATGATTGTCACTGTGTGTACTGAATGCTCAGGGAGTTAATTAGCTGATTAGAGCTCTTCTCTGGTCAACATTTCTGTATTGAAAATTTTCTAGTCTAATATCTTGAGAAACTGGATTTTTGAATTTCAGAGCTGTAAGTCATAGTCATCAAGACTGAAACAAAACAGTCTTGAAATTGTTCACTTTATGTGTAATGAATCTAGAATATATGAAGGTGTCACTTTTTTATTTGAATTACAGAAAAAAATGAACTTTTCCACAATATTCATAAATTGCTTCCCTTGTGTCCAGTGCCAGTATTACACAATATTGCAGTATAACACAATCCCGGTGAATATACGACAGTTCGAATACCGCCTAAGTCTCGTTCTGGCCTTGTCTTACTGCATCACATCCCAGAAAGCTTGGGAGACACAAAAATAGAGAAATGAGTCCTTGGAAACACGTTCCACCAAGATGCAATTCTTTTCAGCACAGGAATTCAGTTGAAAGAATGTCAGATGAAATGTGTATGACCATACCGAAGGTGTCGCTGGAGCACAATGGGACAAATAATGTCCTAGTCTCCATTAACCCTAACAATGCCTATTTCACAGCGGCCATTGGGCCTCCCGCTCATGACCGCTGTTTGAAAACCTGGAATGGAATAGCACACCTCCAGCATTAAAGGCCCAGCTAGAGGTTCTCCTCTGCAGTGTCTCTCTGTATCCAGAGAGGAGTCATGGAGCTAATGACCCAGATGGCTCTCACACACCCCGACCCCCAACCCACATTGATTGACTGTGGTTGCTGCCTTCAGCCCAGAGGTGCAAATCCAGCGTCTGACAGTGCTGCAGAACTGCTGGACCCTGGAGAGGACACTGGGCTTTGAGCACCGGTCTACAGAACACAACAGAGCTACCACTGGTCTGCTTGAACCAACACACACATGCACGCACGCACTCTCTCTAACACTCACACACACACATACACACACACACACACACTCTCACACACACAAACACGCACGCACATGCACGCACGCGACTAGACCTATCATTTGCCATTCTCTTTCCTTAATGTTGATGACAGCGTATCCATTTCTGTAGGAAAGGCTACAGAGTCACAGCAATATGGTCTTTCTTATAGCGGACACACTCCAGCAGACAGCGGCTTGCTTCCAGCGAAAAAGGTTTGTTTTATGTGGAAAACGATATCAAAGTGAAATACTATTGAGGGGTAAATCAAATATGCGGTGCGGGGAGGGAAAAAAAACATCAAGTTTCCCATTTCAAAGTCGTTACCCCCTGAATGTTATTCTAACGCTCTTAATAACTGACGCTTTTTATGATGTAATAGGACACTGAAGAGATCGGCGGTTGGCTCCCCCGAGGCAAGAGACACTGTAGTGGACAGACTATGGACCCATCAAGGAAGCACGGTTCCACTGAAGAGACCCACAGCGCGCCGCATTACTCCCACTCGCAAAGGTCACGTTCAAATAAGCTTTGCATTGGTTACACACACACAGGGGGCAGAGAGAAATGAGAGGTAAAATTCACAGCCATACACGGTAGTGCCTGTCTCATGAGTCCTGTGGCATTTTACAGCACATAGCCCACGATGATGTATGCATCACTCAGGGGCTATGGTGATGAGAACAGACCGTTCACTTTGAACAGTGACGCGGGTCTATTGGCATGCATTTTAAAGCCATTCAAGAGGAGATAAGAGTAGGGAATGTGAGAAAGAGGTAGGGAGGAGAGAGTGAAGAGAAGAGCAGAAAGAGACAATGACAGAGAGAGAGAGAGAGAGAGAGAGAGAGAGAGAGTGAGAGAGAGAGAGAGAGAGAGAAGGAAAAGTGAAAAGAGATAATGAATACGGGAGAAGAGAGAGGGCAGATTTGGAAAAGCAGATGACCCAGTGGTCAGCAGGACTGCAGCGGTGTGGGTGGGTAACATTGCAGCCAGGTGGTGTGAGGAAACAGTCCACTTCTCCCTGATGCGTGGCGGTAGGATTTAGCAAACGTGTCTGAAAGCAATCAAACAATGTCGGGCCCAATCGGCGCCTCATCAGAAAAACAGGCAGCACCATGGCTGGCTGGGGGAGAGGCGAGCAGGCGGCGAGCAGACGGCAAGCAGGCGGCGAGCAGGCGGAAAGCGGACCACTCTCTAATCAAAAGCCGGACCGATGTAATTGCCTGTTACAATCTATCTCTGCCACCACCGGCCCCCAGCCTTCCACGTGTGTTAGACAGGGCCCTGGTTCATTTCAATACACCGCGCCGAGCACTGTAAAGTGAAATTGGCAGGGTAAATAGGAACTTCTGTTTATTTCCTCCTACCACACTCACTCACACACACACACACATTCACAGAGACACACACACATCATGGGTTGTCGTATTTAGGCTAAATAGGGGAGTAAAAGAGAGTGCCATTAGCTCAGGCAGAATCCACCCCGAGCGACAGAAAAGCGCATCAGCGGGGTAGCCCCGTACGGCGAGACGCAAAACAATGAAGGGGGCATCCAAATTAAAGCCCAATAAACCACAACATGTTTAGCGGCGCAGGGGGAGGAGCTTGGGCCGGCACGGTGCGAGGGTGCCATGGTTGAGGTAGGTTTTTTTGCCACACAGCAGTGAGGCAACACACGGGGAAAGAGTATACAACAAGAGGCTTATTCTGCGCCCACCTGACCACTGACCACACTGGAGAAAGACGGACATGCTTTGAAAGCCTTGTGTAGTGATGCTCCAGGTTTCTGTTACCTGTCGGTTTCATGCAAAGGATTCGGGCTCTCTTTCTATAATGTGAGATTTAAGTATGAACTCCACTAGTTGCAGAGCTGAGAGACACAATACACAAATCTGTCCGAAAGAAAGAAATCAGAGCAGTTGAAACAGCTGAACAACAAAAAGTGTGAAGGAGCACTTCAAAGGGATAACAGTGGTTCATAACAAAGCTGTACCACACCAGACAACATGATCCATGTACTAGATTAGCCACTTTAAATGACCACAAACGTAAATTATGACGCCAACAAAAGTATGCTGCATAAAAGGTGGTCGAAAGGGTTCATAGTACAAAAATATGATTCAAGGTCATCCAGAATTCTATAGGTAGAGTCCTAGCATCTGTGATTTCATATTAAATGGATTTGTCAATAAACTCCTAGTTCTCTTTTTTTATATAAAATAATTGTTATGAGTCTGGGTGCAGTGAACTGCAAATGTGAAACAACATTTTGACAGAAAGGACAGAGGGGAATTTTATATCATTTTTCTAGGGCACTAGCTGTGTGTTTATGACGGTCCTTGTGGTTTTTCAATCAGCAATAACAGCAGTATTTGGTGACTACCACTCAGAGAGATGCTCGCACAATGATATTTGAACTCCAGGTTCAAAAGGCCTAAGAATCATTCAGCCTCTCCTGGTGCGTTTGTCTACCCACTGAATACACCATTTCATACAGAATGAAGGCCCTTTCAAAATAGGCCTGGCTGCCATTTCTAAAATTACTTCTTATTACTTAAAAGACGTTTCAAGTTGTCTTTGAAATGACTATGGGTCTGTCAATTGGCTGGACCCTGAATTCTTATTGCCAGGGAAGACTGGCAAACAATTCTGAACTCTTCTGTCAGCCTGATAGGGGATGAACCATTTTACTTTAAAGGGGATACACAGTATTTTGCGGGGCACTTACCTCTGGTGATGGTAGTTTCAACCCCACTTCTAGAAGTAGTCCTGTCTATTTTCTACAACTACTGTGTCTCCTATCTACTCAGACATCTTCGGCTAGACCCACTTCATCTGAATTGTATGGAGAATAAAGTGTATTGTTATTGCCAACGGTTATTATTCAGCTTATGTCTACAGAATGTCCACAGAACCACCCGAAATGTTCACCAGTCCCCTCATGTGTCCCTCTCCAGCGTCCCAGTGTCCCTTTTCAGCGTCCCTCTCCAGCGTCCCTCTCCAGGGTTCCTCTCCAGCTTTCCTCTCCAGTGTCCCAATGTCCCTCTCCAGCATCCCAATGTCCCTCTCCAGTGTCCCAGTGTCCCCCTCCAGAGTCCCTCTCCAGTGTCCCAGTGTCCCTCTCCAGAGTCCTTCTCCAGTGTCCCAGTGTCCCTCTCCATCGTCCCTCTCCAGTGCCCCAGTCCATAGTCCCGCTCCAGAGTCCCAGTGTCCCTCTCCAGAGTCCTTCTCCAGTGTCCCTCTCCAGTGTCCCAGTGTCCCAGTGTCCCTCTCCATCATCCCTCTTCAGTGCCCCAGTCCATAGTCCCTCTCCAGTGTCCCAGTGTCCCTCTCGATCGTCCCTCTCCAGTGCCCCAGTCCATAGACCCTCTCCAGTGCCCCAGTGTCCATCTCCGGCGTCCCTCTCCGGCATCAATCTCCATCATCCCTCTCTGGTGTCGCTCTCCGTCATCCCTCTCAATTGTCCCTCTCTGGCGTCCATCTCCATCGTCCCAGTGTCCCTCTCCAGTGTTACTCTCTAACGTCCCGGTGTCCCTATCCAGAGTCCCTCTATAGACCTGCATGGCTGCAGTAGGAAGTCTGGCCATTCAAGCTAATTACTATTGAAAAAGCAATTGTCTGGCAGATCTCTCCACATTATGGTGATTTTAAACAACCTTGTGCAATAGTGAATGGTTGGTGACCACAACCACATGGAATATTTCTTTCTAAAAGCTTTATGGAATGGCTATGGTTGTTCCTCGTAGCCTGCATGAATAACAGTCCATTAACATGAAGATAGACTGAATGATAGTTCATAATTAGGCCTGTAATATTTCCAACCAAGACATTATCAGGCTTTGGAGGAGGCAGAAGAGTCAAGTGGCAGGAGGTTGTCCTTGGTGTCTTTGTTGGCAACATTCAGAAGCACTCAAAGAGCAGGAGACACTGAAGACATTACATTGTCATTTGTCATGCATAAATCAGCTAGTAACTGCAAAATCAATACTACTTATTGTAAAACAATGGACAGCAGAGTATGCCAAGTGAATGTCATTGCCATGAACCCATCTGACCGACCCTCAACACGCACACACACACACACACACACACACACACACACACACACACACACACACACACACACACACACACACACACACACACACACACACACACTCATACACCTTCAACTGTCTTTCTACAGACTAACAGAACTGAGCAGAAGGCAAATGCTGCAGAGGCATTTAGGACACTAGTTATGTTGTGGGTTGCAGACTGGTGCTCCAAATGCCCACTATATTGTGGGTTGTAGACTGGTGCTCCAAATGTCCACTATATTGTGGGTTGTAGACTGGTGCTCCAAATGTCCACTATGTTGTGGGTTGTAGACTGGTGCTCCAAATGTCCACTATGTTGTGGGTTGTAGACTGGTGCTCCAAATGTCCACTATATTGTGGGTTGCAGACTGGTGCTCCAAATGTCCACTATATTGTGGGTTGCAGACTGGTATTCCAAA
>JACXGI010008496.1:0-22388 GCA_016801175.1 Esox masquinongy | reverse complement strand
TGACTCCTCTATAGACACAGAGAGAAACCGCAGAGGAGAAGAACAGACACACCGGAGAGGAGAACCACAGACACACTAGTGAAGAGAACCACAGACGCACTGAAGAAAACCACAGACACTGAAGAGAACAACAAACACACTGAGGAGAACCACAGACAGTGAAGAGAACCACAGACAGTGAAGAGAACCACAGAGACAGTGAAGAGAACCACAGACAGTGAAGAGAACCACAGACACTGAAGAGAACCACAGACATACTGAAGAGAACCACAGACACTGAAGAGAACCACAGACACACTGGTGAAGAGAACTACAGACACTCCAGTGAAGAGAACCATAGACATACTAGAGGAGAACTATAGATACAAACATACAGAAATTGATTGAAATGATGGTGAAGTACACCCAAAATCCATCATTTTAGATTTGTCATCCACAAAAAAGTGCAATAATTTAGTTCTTCAGTCACACATAGGGACATAGATATCCCAACCCTAAAAACACCAGAGACAATGCAACATTTCTCTGTGGGGTTCCAGTAGGATCACAGCTCCACCTAGTGACTGGTATGATGCATTATAGCATTTCAGAATCTAGAGATAACTTGCCTGAATCTCATCAGAGATAACGTTGAGATGGTTAACTCCCAACCCTAAGAATAGAGGTGGTTGTCTTCAGACGTAGAATGCAGAGACTTCAAGCTCCGCCTATTACTATTTGTGATTGGTGTATACATAACCTGATTTGAATAGGTTCTTTTTGTATTTGATGGAGGTACCATTGACCACTCCTTGTATTCCAAAGAGTGAGATGCTATACTAGCCTCCTGAATAAACAATTACTCCAATTCAATGTCAGAGTGATTTATATGTCAAGTATCCTACTTATACACTACACTGTAACAACATAAGCATTGTGAAATGTCTATTAAATAATGTCACGTAGCAAATAACTACTATGTTGACCAAATGTAACATTTTCTCACCGACCTACAAAAAAACCTCCTTGCTTTGTGGGTAAAAAATTTAAAAAAACACCACCTGCTGGAAAAGACAGACTTTCTGCTCAGTTGGGCGCTTCACTTCTTCCTCTGCGATATAATTCACACTGACACATTGCGGACATCTGAATAAGATGAACTAAAATTAAATACAGTCCAATGTTTACAACACACTGGCGTGGCAACCCTTTTAGTGATAAACAAAATGCTAGACAGAAGCAAAATCCCTTCTACCGTGTCCTGATGTCTCCCACAGAAACCCTTTGGAAAAAGACAACATATAAGAGGGACAGACGGGAAGAGTCACCATGTTGTAATCAACACTGGCAACGGCAGCTTTACATTCCACAAACAATCTCAGGCATCTAAGCAGCAGAAGAATGAAATACAAGAATATAGAAACTGCCTGAACCCCCATCCCACCCCCTCCCAAGTCCCCTTCCTACCCCACTGAGTTCCACAGTCTGGGCCCGCTGCTGCCACTGCACCGAGAGGGAATTTACATTTTAATAGGCAGAGCTCCTCACCGCCTCCGAATGAGGGTATATGCTCAGCTGAACAGCAGGAAATGCACCCTACTGCAGAAGTTTAGAATGAACCCAGAGACAATTCCTGGGGCACGCAGACGGAAAATGATATTTTTAGCCCTGGCCATCTCAGTGAGTGGAGCTACGGCATCAGGCACATACGCAAACACACACACAGACTGTACATATAGACGCATGTGTTTAGAAACAAGCGTCCGGAGAGGGACTGGATTTTAAGCAGCGCGGTCTCACCATAGATTAGTCAGATAAGAGATTAATCTGCATGGCATTGTGTCGATCCAGCCTGTTGTTGGGGAGTTGGACGGACTGTCGGTGGCAGATGACAGCAGTGGCACAGAAGCCTTGGCCCCTGGCTTCCTGCTCCCAGCCTGCCCCCTGCTCCCAGCCTGCCCCCTGCTCTCAGCCTGCCCCCTGCTCTCAGCCTGCCCCCTGCACAGGTGCCTGTGGTGTTTCCAGCAACGCTGCCATTAGCCACCAAACTACAGAGAGAATAGGAGGATCATCTGAACTGCTGTACTGTCAGACAGGGGACCCACGATAAACTGCCAGCCACGGGCACAGGGGCACCTGAGAGGGTCAACACACTCCAAGGTCTGGAGAGACGGAGACTAGACCACTATGGAGATGATGAGAGATCATAGATCATGGAGGCTAGGTGGAAGATAGCGGCAGGTCCTTTGCAAAAAACACTGGCATTCCTGTGAGCCATCCAACCATTGCGCAGCGTAATGCCTAGAAGTGCCTAGCTAAGCAGAGTAATCCTTAAAAATGACCCCCTCTCTTCATTTCCCCCTCTTTTTCTCCACTTTCCCTCTTCATTCTGTTTTCACAGCGTTGGTAGCGTATGTGTGTGTGTCAATGTGCAGTGTGAAACGGCACAACGTGTCACATAGCTCCAGGCATGCAATCAAGACGAGCTGGGGCCCCTCCCCGGCCTAATTAATAACTATTGAACACGCTAACAACAATCAACACTAATTAAATACGCGCTTGTTGACAAGGATGCAAGCCTTATGAAAAGAACAACCCGGGAAAGGGAATTGAGGGGTGTGTGGAGGGGATGTTTTTCTGTGTGAAAGGGGGAGGTGCAAAAACCAGAGCTTCTGTTTTCTGTAATTAGTTAACGAAGTGCTCAGAGTCACTGTTCATTCTAAGCTTTTCCTTAATTTTTCTGCCTGTCTTTTTGCCTGTCTGTCTGCCTCCCTAATTAGGGGGAACAAATCAGTCAGTCCAGCTTGGGATGAGACGTACACATCACACCAGATCCTACTCCTAACACAGTGAACAATAGTCACGTGGAACACACAGGCTCATGGCAGCGGCATCAGTATTTAGGCGGCCATATACCCACATTCGCCAGAGTGCAATCACATCAGTGAAAATCAGCCCATGTGTATTCAAAATCGATACGCAGTTCATCAAGTGCACGTACGTACAAGCACCAAAAGTCATGACAAATATAACAATCAGCCCGGCATGACAAAAGATGAAGAGATACAGAATTGAACTGTGTTTAATACCTGCCTCTTTAGTTTAAAGTCAGTCAAGTTCGTGGCCAATATCAGCTCGGGATATCTTGTCACTTCCCTAGCCTGGAGCGAGCAGAACCGTGCGGCCTACCGCGGAGCAGAGAGAGTGCACCGCACGCTATTACTCTGGAGGGCAGACAGTTCATCATTGCCAACTGAATAACCTTATTTTTCACACCAACATTGTAATGAATTCCCAAGGAAGTTGCATCTTCATCCAACGACCGAAGGCAGTGCGATGTTCCAACTAGATATTGTGACAGTAGCCCCTCCCAAAACAAGTCCTGTCTGAAAACGATAAATGAAATCTCCAGGGAGGTACCGACATACTGTTCCAGCAAAGATGCCTCTGTAGTAGTTAGTTACTACATAAATAAATGCTCCTGGTAACCAATACACGCTGCTTAGTGCACACATTTTCACCATTGATAAATCAAGCTGCGACTTTTGTGTTTTGTATCTCAGTGGGACACTAGTGAGATCATGTACTGCAATACCATATGTCTTCATTAGAAATGGGATGAAAAAGACAGAGACTAATAGGAAATAGATATCTTAGCTATGAACGCCTATAGTCTATTTAGATGTATGAAAATGACTTTTCCATTCCCAACAATCATAACTCCCATTTCAAGATCCACTAGTTTCATTAGAAAAATAGAAAGATATTCCAAATTATTTAAAGAGCCAGTCAATTCTGGCCACTGGTTGTAAAAGTGGCACAGTCGAGCTAAAAAGGGTCAATGTATATTGTGTACTGTGTCATATATGTGCCGATTTGTGCCACATGTCATCAAAACCACTCACATTCAAACTTGGAATTCCATGGCTGACAGAGGTGTGAACGTGATTATGCTTTATGCACAAATAAACAACATACTACGCATCCAGATCAGAATGGGAGTATTATAGTTCCACCTTTAAGAATTTTCTTGAAGATTAATTCAAGTCATTTGAATTCCCAACAACTTACATGTTGATTACAACTGCTCAAATCATCTCTAATGCCCCATTATAAAAGAATAATTTGTCTCTACCAATGTCAATGAGTTGTCATTTTGCAGTTGGATACTGTAGAAAGAAGTGAGAAACTGAGAAGGTTGTTGCATTTCTGAAAAAAACACTCTTTTTCAACACAGCAATGTATGTGTACCCTTTGGCCAGGTAATGTGACAAAAGAATAATGACTGTTAAAAAATGACCAGAAACATTTGCTCCATACTGCTGAATCTTTACTGGGCATATGTGCTGCCTACACAAAAAAAGAATAAAAAACTAACTTTTTCCAATTCAGTCTTTTAAATAATTAAAAAAGGCAGTGTTGTTCTATGTAGGAGGGTTAGTGAGGAAATAAAGGTGCTGTATTGAGAGGTCAACATAGTGGGTGTTTTAAACAGTCTATGTTTCACTGCTTCCCCTGCTTGGACTCGGGAGATGTTTTCCTACAGTTCAGGAAAGTCAATGCTGATATTACAACTTTGCTTGAACCTACAAAACACAAATCCCTGACTTTACAAGCAAAAGGTTTGACCCCTACGTGTTTTCCAGACTGCACAATTCTGTAGCTTACTTGTTCAAAATGGATCTGACTGGATCAGCACTTCTGACCATCAGTTGGGTCCATGAGAAAGACTGCCAGGCGTGGTCCAGTCACAGCACGGCTCTCTTAACCCCCTCTCTGGCTTCTGGCCCTTGGCCTGGCCTACTGACCAAGCCCCCGTGCTCCAGTCTCACACGCAACAGGGGGTCAATTCTGAGTGCCAACTACTACAGCACGTCCCGTGTATCGACAGCAGACGTTTGTTCCCATGATCAGTCCCTGATAGGCAATTGAATTTGTCAGTGACCCTAAACAATTGCTGGGATGAGGATCAGCAGACTTCCCTGGCCCCCACTGGGCCCTGACTACCCATCCTGATCAATAAGCAGCCAATCAATAGCCAGTGACCGATATTGATCCCGCCTGTTCCCTTCCCAGCAGCCAGTTACAAAGCGTTGGTTTGAGAGGGAGGAACTGCCCTCCCGCCTCACTTGTTGAGTAGACTCCAACAGACAGACAGATGTACAGTATTGGACATGAGCGTAGACCCACACAATGTGTCTCTCTATTTCTCTCCCCCACCTGTTTTTTTTTTGTTTGTTTTTTCAAACTACAATATCTTTCATTTTAACCAGAGAGAAACCATTTGAGTCCAATAAGACACGGAGTGCATTGCTGTGGCTCTCGGGCAGCAGGAGAGTGGGTATAGACACTCGGTCTACATCTGTGGTCGCCGGACTCATAGCGCTTCTATATACCTGCTTCCATAATCAGGCTTCAGAGTTAATCAGATTTACAAAACTCCACCTGAGAGGCACGCTAGACCCCAAGACAGACATCATGGACTTCCGGCTACTACCAACCCCCCTCTATCCACTCTCAAGACAGCTCGTCACATATGGTCGAGGACGTTCCCCATAACCAGATAGACCTGACAAATGGAAGAGACGCGGCATAGCGGTGTTCCTCCAGTGAATGGATCTCCAGAGAAAAGCACTTGTGAATAAAGCAAGGGGCAGCAGCGCTGCCACCCAGCCAATGAGACCACAGCAGCTGTGGCAATTCCAGCCAATTAGCTGTGAATTAAACAGGAACATGAGAAGCATGGGAGGTTTTAGAGACATAACTTATTGTGTGTTTCCAAAGAGGGACTTTTTTTTTTACGATTCATTTTTATGCTTGAGTGCTCCACGTGTCGGTAAACGTTTGCCTTGGCGATCCTGGCTGTCTCAGTCTCTCTGAGCCAATCAGAGTTAGTTAACCATTGTCAGTAATTTCATGTCTGAGCACCCCCTGAGAAAACGTGTGCTGTCGAGATGTGTTCTCAACACTGTGCTTGATGCTTAAAAGTCTTATTTGAGTTGAGTTCTTTTTAGATATCCCTCCCAAATGCTAACTGCAACCGTTTTTTTAATCACAAAAGTGAAGCAAGTAAATAAGAAATAACAATGACAAACATACATGCTTTACTGAGATATCCCCGATTCATGTGCTGCTGTAGTAAACACTCCCAAACAGAGGCTGCTAAGACATCTCATTCAATGCATTGTGAACGCAGCTCAGTGTTAATTGCACAGATGATGGTTGGCTTTGATCAGCACTGGCCTGCCAGGATAGAGGCTTTTCTTCAGCGAGCCGGCGAGAGGTGCAATTAGTGCTCGATCGATACCGATGCTTCCTTCGGAATTTCTCTATCAATTTCCGATGAAATACACACAAAAACAGCAGCCTTGAGCTGTAGAAAGAGGCCGGTTGTCAGGGAGATCACACGAAGGAAGGAACCAGGCGCAGGGTTTGCAGTGCAGGGATATTTATTCCTTTACATAAATAGGCTGCGCATGCAGCAACACTTGTAAAAATAAAGAGACTTAAAAGCAGCAAACAGGCAAGATTGTAACAGGAATATCCTGGAAGACAGACAATGAACATCAGTCTGCGCTCAAACCAAAAATGATTTCACTGTTACATGGTGTCTGAATTCTCAATACTAGACAAAGGACGGGGAGAACAGAGGGAACATGAAGACACTTAAGGATTAGGGAATTGGGAACAGGTGTGTGCAATAAGACAGGACAGTCTGGGCTATGTTCAAGTGCAGAGGGTTGGGGAACGGTAGCAGCTTAATAGGCCAGCGACGTCGAACGCTGTGAGGAAGGCCAGAGGAAGGAGTGGCCACAGATGGAGATGCGACACCATTTGGTTACTTGGCGACGCTCTTCACAACATTCACTCGCACCACTCCAGTCAAAGTTGTTTACGTCACATAATTAAAATTCTTTTATTGTCTTTCAGTAGAGAGGCAGTCTGTGGAACTACTTCAGAGGACTCTTTCCCAAAACAAAATACAAGACAGTGCCACTACTACAACACACACACACACACACACACACACACACACACACACACACGTTAACACATAGGACTCATAGGAATAGCATCTGAACTCTGTCTATTCATAATAATCTTTTTCACCTAAATAAATAGAATGGGGGAAGAGAAGAAAAACCTTCAAGCAATGTAGGCTGTGCTTTTAGATGAACACAAGCACATATTCAACGCAGCAGTACTTTGGCCCATGTCAAGAGGTCAACATTTACTTATAAGTGATGCCTATTCATGCATTCTGCATTCCTACTGTAACTCATGGTCACCTAATTTAGCAGCTGTCTGTTCTATTAATTATATTTCTATACACTAATCCTATCAGTATTTAAATCTGGAATGAAAACCTTTGAAACATCAACCCTAGATGCCTGAGGTATCTATGAAAAGCCGATTATACCATCATCCTTTCTGTAGCAAGCCAACTAAATAGTCTAGCATCCCTGTAAAACAGCAGGAATCCCTCTTGTGCGGTTCCTTTAACATTTCCATTTTAGTCATTTAGCAGACTCTTATTCAGACGAACATACAATTAGTGCATTCATCATAATATAGATAGGTTAGACAACCACACAATCCAGTAATGATATTTGTATTTTACTGGGTGAAATGGCAATCAGAAAAGTCAATGCTAGTCAGTTGTTTTGTAGTGGACGCGAGATTTAACTGGAAGCCAGTGGAGTGTGCGAAGGGGAGAGGTGACGAGGGAAAACATGGGAATGTTTGAATACAATATGGGCTGCAGCTTGGGGCAAAAAAAAAAGCCTGAATAAAGACTGCGATGTTACACAGAGCCTTTAGATGACTCCTCCAAATATAGTATTCACTGTATGAAGGCAATGATGCCTTCTGGCCGGACCATCATATGTCACCAGTGCAAAAAACAGACCTGGTCCTTTAGGGCAAACAGCATGGCCTTTCACTTGTCAAACAGCATTACACATCGCTTTCTCTGTCCTTATCTGTGGCTCTCTCCATCTCTCTCCCTAACTCTCTCTCTCTGCCCTTCCATCTCTCCTAAATGATAGGAGGCCATGTGACAATACGAAGGAGACAGGTGACTTCATAGGTGTGAAGACCTATGAAGAAAGAGCCTTGAACGGAGCGCTGAGGGCCAGCAGTAGCGACAGCCCAACCTGATCTACATCACTTGGCTGGGCACACTCTTGGGTCACGTGACAACTGGCAGGCCACTACTGAGATGCCCGGCTCTGAGAGTAGGTAGAGGATTAGGCAGTTTAAAATGTGTCCAGGGTAGTGAATTAATGAAGGATAGGAACACAGTACAGATTGGCCTTGGTTATGTGACCCATCTTGAAGCCTGACCGGTAAAGTTCTGAGAGAGACCAGATTGTTGGTCGAAGACAGCATACTCAAGGTTTTTGGAAAGTAAAGACAGAAGGGATACTGGTCTGTAGATTTTGACAACAAAGGGGTAAGGTGTTGATCTCTTGAAGAGGGGTGGTAGACATCAGGTGTTTGAAGTCACCCAGTAAAAAGTTGAAATTAGTGTGCCTTGTGGACGCCTATTCTGTTCAACTGTCAAAGAAATGTCATCAGGAGGTAAGATGTTTAACGTTTTATTACATTTGTTTAACCTACCAGTTTTAGACCAATTCATGCCTCCTGTAAAACCCAATGCTCTGTGAAGAGAACCAATAGACAACAGTGAATTTTTTAGCAGTTTTTGTGAGGGAAATCTTGCAGTTGCCTATGAGGAAAGCCTGCCCGAACTTGTTGGGAGTTATTGCAGTGAGACAAGGCTAAATATATTGAATATGTATATGATGAAATTGGGCAAGGGAGAAAAAGGGGATACACATTTTTATTTTATAAATCTCTAAAACATTGTCTACCAAAGAGTCCACTCTGGAAATGTGATTGTCCAAACACACAATCCGAAAATAGCCAAAGATAAGAAAAATCAAAAAGGGTCTCTTAAACTTGAACAAATACATTATATTTCAGAATCTACACATTTGAGAACATACTATAAAGAGGATTTTTCAAGTTGTCTGTATCAGTAAGGATCACACATTATCCGGTCTGACAGGAGGCACAGAAAGGTCTAAAAAGGCTCTACATTGTCCTCTTTCAATTTAATTCTATGTAGTTTGTGATACACAAACATGTCAAACATCCTTCTTGCCCATTACATTTCTGCGTGTATTTCCAGAACAATCTGAAATGCCCAGAATATTTTGCATCCCCTCTCAAATGGAATCACCAGTTCTCCCATTTCATTTTGAACAGCGAGAAAGAAACCCCATTTCAAAGGGATCACCCCTGCAACAGCCTTGACTGTTCACATTCAGTAAATACCCACAAAAGCTTACATAGTAAATCACACAAATAAAACAAGACAATCGAATGCACTTATTTCTGAGTGGCTAATTGCCAATTAGTAACCCAATTGCGAAATGCCTAATTCATAGCTTTTACAGATAACCTCCCTGGTAAGCTGTCATGGCAGTCCCGCGCAGCAAGCCACATTTTACCTCATTAGATTACTGCAAATTGCAGAAACTGGAAAATGGGTTCATTTACCTGCGGTGTGATTGAATGTATGTTTATGAAGCTTTTATGAAACCAACATTTCATTTTGCCACGTCTGTTTCTCGTTGCTTCCTATACCCTCCAGACGCAGTGGTAAACCTGCAAGATAATTACGATGTGAAGAGAACAGTGAAACTATGTTCAAATTTTGAGGCTGTTACAAACACTGATAAAGTCTGGATACAGTACAATCTGGAAACATGGAGACTAGTTTAATGTATAGTAGATTTGGCATCTTAGTGTAAAGTCTACTTTACCTGATCATCCTTACAATGAATCACATGATCAATATTAATTTAGCAGGTAATCTCCCACTTTACCCATCTATTCGCCTTCAATTCCATTACTACTCTGTTTTTCCTGCCACCTCCCTCATTCTATTTGACAATAGAATGGGGGAGGTGTGGACACCAGTACTGACACTTTCCTGCACATCACAACATATTTGTGAACATGACTAATCACAGATTAGCAGATGGGGGACGTTAATTACACTGGAAGAAATAAAAAGACCCAGAGGATGATTCTATTTATCTACTTCCACTGCTACTGATGAGCACCGTACTTGGAAGGGTTTGCATGTCCTTGTAGTGATATACATGTGAAGACCAAAGGTCTGCACACACGAAAAGTCGAACTTGAATCTAACATTTAGATGTGCGAGGACATTTTTGCCTCACTTATAAAAGGGCTGTTTTGGGTTTGGAGAACCGTCTATGCATGTTCCAGTACATACATCAGCCGTTCGTGGTCAAGATCCTTATCCAGAAGAGGGGCCATAGACACGCAGGAAATCAGCCAGGCTTTTACTGAATGCCGTTTATGAGTGGTCATTCTAGATGCATTTGTTAATGCATGGGCTTTGTGATTTGTTTCAGTCACTGACAGACAGACAGACATTTTTAGCCAGTCAGAAATGTCCAGTTGATAAACAAGCCCAGGTGTCGGCAACACTTGCACTTCAGTCATTTAGGTAACTTCCAGGTATTGTATACTTTATAAGATGGCTGGAACCACAGCACTCAGTAGTGAAAAAAGCCAGTGCTGAAGACAGCTAAACAATGGTACTCTTTGATATAGTAGGCATTACAGACGTGGACAGGGACTTTGCTTTCCTAGCATCAAGGAGAGACAGGCAGGCCTTCACTGTAAACTTCTTTTTATGAATCAATCTAAAGCAACCACAGGTGAGCTGAGTTTAATTTAGGAAATCTAATCTTAGGTAATGTATTCCCAAAAATAAAATATACACATTTCTTTTTGCTCTCAGTTGTGGTGAAATTGCGGTGTACAGGTTTATAATTCTAATGATGCATACCCCTGAACAAACCTGTAGCAAACTAATGGCAGATACAGTGCAGCCCATAAGTATTCAGACAGACAAAAGTTTGTTTTTTTTGGCTTTGTACTCCATTAATTTGGATTGGAAATGCTAAAGTGATGAAAGGGGTAAAGTGCAGGCAGTCAGATTTTATTTGAGAGTATTTTGATTTATTTCAGATGAAACTTTTAGATTATAACAGTACATTTTGTACACTGTCACCCCATTTCAGGGTTAGGGTTAGGGTTAGTATTTGTACGACTGGCTTCACAAGAGTCTCTCATTAGGTAATTCTGTTTATTTTCATCAATACTACATGCACAAGAAAGCCCTAGTTAGGTTAGCAATGACAACTGGCCTGCTCGACCAAAGATCTCAACAGCGGATGACCAAAGAATGCTCAACATAATGAAAAAAACAATAACTGTCGAACAGATCAGGAACACTTTCTGAGAGGTAGGAATGAATGTGTCAGCAACTACCATTAGCAGAATATTTCAGTAGTACAGAGGATGGACCGAAGGGTGCAAAAACTATAGTTGTTGCACCCTTCAGTCCACCCTTCGGTCCAAAAAACTATAGTTTTTGCACCCAAAAACAGAATGGCGAAACAAATTACAAAAGAACCTGTACTGGAACTCTAGAACTTCCCTTGGACTTTTTGCACATTTTGTGTTACAAAATGAAAACCAAATGGATTTAATCAGGAGTTGAAAAAAAATCAGCAAATTGTCCTAAATTAATTGCACAAGTATTTACCCCTTCTGCTATGAAATACATGTGGTGCAAATATTTGTCTTTAGAAGACAAATCCAGAATAAGGTCCTTTAAAAGCGCCAATCAGGAGTAGAATATAAGAACATTTCCAAGGCTTTGTATATCCCACTGAGCAGAGTAAAGTCCATTATTAAGAAATGGAGAGAATATGGCAAAACTGTGAATCTATCTAGAACAGGCTGTCCTCAAAAACTGAATACCCGGCTACTCTCAGAGACACTGCATACTGCAACAATAGCCCAGGTGCTTAAAAAACAGTGGCCTTTTGAGCAAAGACATTGCTGAAAAAACTTAAAATCTCAGCTAGAGTTTGCCAGAAGGCACGTGGGAGACTCTGAGACCAAGTGGACAAAGATTCTATAGTCTGATGAGCTTTATGGCCTAAATGCAAAGTGCTATGTTTGGCACACATCATTTTGAGTATACTGTCCCTACAGTGAAGCATGGTGGTGGTAGCATCATGCTATGGGGATGCTTGTCTGCATCACGGTCTGGAAAGCCTGTGAAGATGGAGGACAAATGGGTGCAGTAAAGTAGAGAAATCCTGGAAGAAACCCTGCTGAAGACTGTAAGAGACCAGAAGCTTGGGAGAAGCCGGACCATGACCCTGAACATACAGCCAAAGCCACACGAGTGGCTTAAAAACAAAAGTTTGATGTCCTGCCAGTCAAAGATCAGACCTCAATCCAATTGAAAATATGTAGAAAGAGTTGAAAATTGCTGATGTACCCATGTACTGCTAAATGGCAATCAACCCAAATTGACCTCTACAGCTGTGTTTCGAATTGTGATCTAGTTACAAAGTAACACTCCTTTTCCATTTGGCGTTTATGTTATTTTGTCCACCCTCTGTAACTACTGACGGCAGCACCAGGATCGAATTTTGAAACATTGTCTTCCTAGATCCAAGCAAATTGTCTTCCTAGATCCAAGCAAATTGTTTTCCTAGATCCAAGCAAATTGTCTTCCTAGATCCAACCAAATTGTCTTCCTAGATCCAACCAAATTCTTTAAAACTCATTGGATGGCACTTCACCTTGCAGAAGGATAATGACTCCTAAAAGTCAGTCCTACGGAGTGTCCTGAGGTGTGTCCTACGGAGTGCCCTACGGAGTGCCCTACGGAGTGTCCTGAGGTGTGTCCTACGGAGTGTCCTGACGTGTTTCCTACGGAGTGTCCTACGGAGTGTCCTGAGGTGTGTCCTACAGAGTGTCCTACGGAGTGTCCTGAGGTGCGTCCTACGGAGTGTCCTAAGGTGTGCTATTAATGCACATAGCACATAACAGAGTCCCACACCACCTCAGCACAAGTCAACCATGGTAAATCACACCAACTTATAATGGCAGACAGTGGCATGCAGGCATGTCGAGAACTGATTCTCTTGTCACTTTAATGTAGCCCCTGCAGTTGCCGAGGAAACCAGTACTCGTGTGTTGCCACGGCACACACCCTAACATTTTCCTTCCTTATCCTTCTCTTACCCTTCAGTCCTGAATGCTGCCACAGAACACACCATGCACCTTCTATAAACGCATGGACAGATTGGCCGAGCACCCAGGGCAAGGTTTCCGGTTTTATAAGAGGTAAGAGAGGGAGAGAAAGTAGAAGGCTACTTTTTACATCAAATTGTAAAGATGTTCTCTGAACTATTTTGCCACATTTTTGTTATAGAGTGCCTTGGAAAAGTATTCCGACCTCTAACCAATTCTCTCATGTCGCTGAAAACATATGGTGTATTGACATTTAATGGTGTGATTTTAAAACACTGAGACTCAAATTGAATTATTGGTGACATTGGTTATTTTAGAAAATATTTGCAAGAAAAAAAATTCAACCCTCACATATTTATTATTTGGTGGAGCCATTTTTCACTGCAGTAACAATTTGAAGTTTGTTAAGTATGTACCAGCTTTTCACAGTGTAACACAGTGATTCTGACCCATCCTAGGCAGATATGCTGTAGGTTGCTCAGGTTGGTTAGACAACACATGTTGACCGCCATAATTTAATGTAGCCACAGATTCTCAAAAAGATTGAGATCAGAACTTAGACTGGGCCACTGTAGGTCATTCACACTCATGCTCGAGCAACTATGTTGCTTTGGCATTTTGCTTTGGATCATTTTCCTGCTCAAAGGGGAATTACCTCACCAGGTTCCGTTTTGGCAGACTATGACAGGTTATCTTGCAGCATTTTCCAGTTTTGCTCCATCCATTCTTCCCTAAATTTTAAGATGCTCAGTCCCGCTGATAAGAAGCATCCTCAGAGCATTATGCTGCTACCTCCATACATCACTGTCGGAAAGGTGTGTTGACGCATGGACAGTGTTTTGTACCACACAGAGATTTCTGGTCAAAACTCAAACCCCTATTGTTGTCTCGTTTGACCACCTTTTCTCAGTTAGATCACACTCATGCTTTCATATAGAGAACATCTTTACAGCTACTGAAATCCAAAGCTCCTTCAAAGTTGGGCTCTTTGTGGCCTCACAAGTCTCCCGACTGTTTCAGCACTGAGTTTCGAGGGACAGCCTTTTCTTAGCAGTGCCTGTTTAGTGAGATTCAGCTTTCACTTCCTGATTATTTATTCACTGTGGTCAGTGGGATATCCAAACATTTGGATACTATTTTGCACCCTTTTCCTTATCCGTGCATTTGTATTACTTAATCTATAACTTACATAAAATGCTTTATGGTCTTAAATTTCCTTAAGTGTCAGAGACTGACAAATAATCCTTCAAAGTATTTTTATCCAGAAAATGTGAGCACAACAGTAATGGTTCACAAGTGGACACCAATATCCACTTGTAAACCAATGTCCAAAATGTTCACCCGGCACAGGCAGAAGAGGACTGTTCAACCCTCCGAGCCTGGTTCCTCTCTAGGTTTCTTCCTAAATTTTGGCCCCTCTTAGGGGGGTTTTCCTAGCCACTGTGCTTCAACAATGTTGTTGCTTGCTCCTTGGGGTTACAGGCTGGGTGTTTTGTAAAAGCATTTTGTGACAACTGCTGATGTAAAAAAGGGCTTTATAAATAAATCTGATTGATTGATTGATCGATCAATGGCGTAGTAATGGCAATGCCTTTCATCAGTGTAAACAGTGAGCTTCCTCAGAATACTTATGGAACATATATTAGTTTAATTTTCTTCCACATATTTCCCAATACAAAATCAATGTCATCATGAATTCATAGATTTTGAGTGTCGCCATTCAAAAATAAAACATCAAACACCATTTCAATGCGCCATTTCACATTCAGCAACGAGAAAATACATCAGCGGTTTCAATACTTTCAGAAGTCGCTGGGTGTTGTATTCCTAACAGAAAATAACAGATGCACTCAGCAAATCAGGTAGTAGTATCTAAATCAATCAGGGTCGTCTACACTAACTGATAGCTTGCTAATTGGTGCACTAATCCAGTCACTAAGTACTGTACTGGCGCCTGCACTCTGCTTGGGAGTGTGTCCAAAGTAAACACGCCCAGCACGACGTAGGTCATTGATGCCTCGTTTCTCAACCCATGAAGACGGAGGGTGACAGAATACCTATGAACAGATCTGAGACAAGGTTGGGAAAAAAAAATACTGCCCACGGTTAGAGCTTAGGGAAAGGACTGTGCGGGGCAGGTGACTCCAACCAATTCCTGTTCTAAAGAGCTACAGGCCATCATTCCAGTCCAGCACTTACATACCAGATTAAAGTCATTGCAATAGCAAAGGATTGCCATTTAACGGGACAGAGCACTAAAAATTAGACCGAAGAGAAGCGGTGTGCCAGAGTTGCCTTGTGTAACTCATTCGTCTGTGGCCTGATATGATACAGCAGTGTTTACATAGTGGGGATCGATAGGTACTGTATCTGAGGTAAACAGAACATGACAAGATGACCACCACTCATCCTGTCTACTGTCTGTCATCACCCGCTCTTTGCTCCTAAGGACAGACGGACACAAATCAATAGTAAAAGGTGAAAGGAGCAGAAGTGAAATGAGACGCTTGTACCAGAGACGGTCCTCCTCTGTATTTACATGAATGAGGCTGTAAACACACAAAACTGAGCTTGTTTTCAAGTGTACTAGTGTTATTAATCAGTGTTCATTCCTGATAGGTCTGCAAAGTTATGGTATTCTAACACTTCAAGCAACAACAGCAGGGAAGAAACAGCATGGGAAAATTGCTGTTTTTACAAGAGCAGTGATACACTAGTGCCCCCTGGTGTAAGTATGACAGCCCCACAGGGGTACATTGTTCAAGCAATTACGTACTGTACACACAGCATATTATCATTCAAAAGCAGACAGAAGATGGTTGGCTGAATATTTTATTATGACTATTAATGCTGATTTTAATGTCTTACACATCTACACAGATGACAATGGAATATGTAAGTTTACAAAAGATTACAAGAAATGTTTTAAATATTTACACATTTCTAAATGTAATGTTTATTAAATGTCAACGTATACCTACTTTCTAGGATCGAACCAAAGTCTTGTGTATCCAACGCTGAACACAAGGGTGTCTCAGTCAGAAGTGACTCACACCATAAATGCCAGTTTCTTCACTTTTTTCTAAGAACAAGGTGGAATGCGAACAAAGCTGTCACAGTCAATTTCATGTCTATTAACTTGAACACATTTTAGTTGAGACATAATAATGAAGCAGTGCTTGCATGTTTTGTTTCAACGATCTTGGACAAAAAAAATGTTAGAAAAGACTGGCTTATGACTGTTTAGTCATTAGTCATCAAGCCCTTTTCTCTGAGTCCATTTTCTATAACAGTCCTTGAAGTGGGCCAGAGACCAAAGACACCATGTTCAACATGGGAAGGGTACCACTATATTTGATAACATTATGTTTAAAATGGTAACATCATATTTGATAACATTATGGCTAAAATTGTAACATCATATTTGATAACATTATGGTTAAAATGGTAACATCATATTTGATAACAATGGTTACAAATGTTAACATTTTATTTTATGACAATGGTTACAAATGGAAACATTTCTTGATAACAATAAGAAATCTAATTGGAACACTATAGACTAAAGCACTCCTTTATTTACAAGGCACTCTAGCAGAAACATCCAGAATCTCTCACATTACTTATTAAAGTTAAAACAATTATCCTTATTGCTTGAAAACACAGGATTGGTTAGCATTTGACACACCAAGGGTAGCTTCTGAACTAAGTAAATCCAACATCACCTTTGTCCTACAGAATTGGAAAAGTCAAAATGACTTGAGGCTTGAATGCCTAGTGTCACTAAATCAATTTAGAGCACTGCTGGAGGTTCAGTGAGGGGAACAATATGTCTGCTTGCGATGTATGATGATGTGTTTGGAGAAGTTTTCGAGTGCTGCTACAGACGTATCTACATATTTCTATTACGCATTGAACTTTTATCATACATAAAAATGAGTTTTATTATGTGCATTTGTGTACAGCCCAGCACTGTTAATAATAACTTGCCTATTGAAATAAAAATAATTTCAAAATAACAAAATTGGCAACACTGATTACAAATGATATCACTTTAGTTTAATAACACTGGGCAAAACATTACTTCTAGGGCCAGGACTATGCCAGTATTGTGATACTATTAGTATTGTGGCAAGGCAACAAAACAAAGCACATTCAACATGAGGAAAAGCCCTATTGCCAGAAAAAGAACAAGTTAGCCAGACAGTGGACTTTTTTCCAAGCTACTGAACCCAATATTTTCTAACATGCTTTTAAAGGACCAAAGTTGGATCTATTTTGTTTATTTTAAATTTTTGCTATTGTAAGAATAACAATGTCCTGCATTCATCCTGAAAAAGTATGTTGACCTTTATTTGGGCTATATACCTACAGTATGGATGGAAAATCAAACAATAACTATGAGATTAAAATATTGCCTCATCTTTAATCACAGATTACAGTGATTGAACTACTATAATGTCAAAAATAATTAAATTCCAATATTTGTAATTTCCTTGGAGGGAATGTCATTAAGTAATCATTTATTAATAAGCACTTGTTTAGTATTTGGTCCAATATTGCTAGCATGCAATGATTACATGTGCATGAAAAGTGTTGCCATACGTTAACAAATGTCCTCTAATAAACGCTGAAATCAATGATTCAACCTAACAGTAATTGTTTAATTTCAAATACAAACTTTTGAAGTATAAAGCCAAAAAAACAAGGAAAAAACTGTTACTGTTCCAAACACATGGCACTTTATCACAATACTGGTAAACAAGCACTTGCTAGCTGCCACCACAATACTTAAAAATACAGGTTTCGATCTGTGTTGAGTTAACTCTGAGCAGTTTTTCATGTCTTTGTAGTGTTGCCTGACAATATTACTTAACAGCCTTGTATCAAACAGAATGTATGCTTTAGAGTGGATTATTATTTTATAATGTAGGCTTCCTTTTCCATTTTTCATACAGACCAGTAATGCGGAGTGAATTAAATGTCATTGCAAAGCCCAGGAAAAAAAAACTGCCTCCGTCTTCTGGAAAATCTAACCTTGTGTTAGTTTCACATTTCTTTGGGACCGAAAACATACATTGTAATACCAAATACACACCAAAAATAGCATTCCATGATGTGTTGAGTGTTCCTGAATGGTGTAATCCCTAACAAAAATCTGCAAAAAAAAATCAATGATTCCCCACCAAAATGTATTGAGTGTGAGCAATTTTCACATTATATGCCTGTTGTCCTAAGTGTTGTGTAGGTTTGGTACAATCTTATCCAAAATTATTAATGCTGCAATGATTGCTAATTGCACTCAGTTGTTTTTATGGTGTTGCCTGTAATTTCACTTATTTGGTAAATAGATGGATTGGTAGATCTCATTTAAAGTGGGCCAGATGTGAATCCTTTGAAAGAGGTGTACAGACTTACAAGTGATAGTAAAAGGACACACAGGACGATGAGGAAAGGACTTAGTATTTCATTAATTCTGTTCCTACCAACTTCCATTTGCTTGTCCTCCCCAATTAAGTTGCCAACATCAGCCTGCAGTGGGCACGCTAGACATCCCATTGTCTAAAGGGATTCTATATCAGTAACGCATATGTGAATCTGCATTCCCCTGACACAGGCATTCATTCCTGTTGCAAAGCGAAGTCCAATTTCTTGTCAGTATATTCTTGCCGTGGCAAGAATCTTTTAGGATAGGCCAGACAGCCTCTCACTCACCTCCCACAGCTTCCTGGCCAAAGCATCATCCCGCCCCTTGGCTCCTGCTTCCTGCAGTGCACAGGAAGAGAAATAGCGCCCACTGAGGGCTTCGATGCCTTCTTGGAGGGCACAGTACAGGGTAGTTTGGGCTCCTGCCTCTGTGTCCAGAAAGAAAAGCTTAGCAATGGGCACCTGGAAAAGCCTCAGCCATGGGTTGAGGTTGCGAGAGAACTCTGTGTGAATGACTCCTATATGGCCAGAGAGAAAGGATGGTTCAGAAGAAAATAGGTTGGATTACAATGAACTGCATTTTCCCAGGCAAACATTATTTGAAAACATTACCGCTGTATTAAAAATCAATATAATTCACATACGACACATACAGATCATCTAATTGTTGCAGGAATTAACAAAGCTTCTAGTGCATTCTTGACATTAAGGCTGACAACATCTGTCATTTTTACATTAAATTTAAAGGCTTGACAATAGCCATAACAATATTTGTTTTATCAAACCCTACAAAAACATTTATATTAAAAGAGGAATAATAACAAAGATCTTCAAGTGATTTATGAACTTAGACAACTTGAAGTCATTTTTGGACTTTCTCTTTATGCATGCAACTCTCTCACACAGGGAGAGCAGGGTTGACCTAGCACAAGTGCAGAGTCATCTGGATATATTGCTCTCCCCGCACTAATGCAGTTTGATAGATCTATGTGAAATAACGATTATACATGTAAAAAACGAATGTTCTGTCACAGCAAATATACAACACTGGGAAACCTCAATCAATTGTGGTACATATCATGTTCAATTTATGTGATAAATTTCAGTTGCAGGTAGAAATTTAACCTATTCATATCTCAAAAGATGGCTCGTTGACTTGTCCAGTAAGCTCATGGGTGGTCAACGGAAGAAATGTTAGAAAATGTAAACTTTTAAACCTGCGACAGACATCGCATAAAATGTTCATGGTGTGTACCACATCAATCGGGGTTCGCCAATGTTGTGTTTCCGCCGTGACAGAACATACAATTTTAACACAGATAATCATTATTTCACAGTTCCAAAGTTCAATCAAATCTCATTAGTGGGGGAGAGCAATATAACCAGAAGACGCTGCACTCGCGCTAGCTCAACCATACACTCCCTACATAGAGACAGTCCAACAATTACTTCAAGCGATTTAAGAACACAGATGAATCGTAGACATTCGTCGTGATTACCCTTCAAATACAATACACTTCAGAATTCAACTTTCCCAATGTCGCAGGATTCATTTCCTGTCATGTGTGCCTGACCTCAATTACTAACAACCATCTGACACATCACACAGCTGTTACACACACGGGCAGAAACCTAAAGGAAGTAAAAAGAATTGCATGTAGGTCCGAGCAGGAGCGCCTGACCTGGGTGGAGGCTGTAAGTGGTGACGCCAGTCCCCACGAGGCGGTTGGCCAGCTCCCGCGTAAAGAGCACGTTGCACAGCTTACTGTGGCAGTAGGCTTTGAAGTTATGCCAGGCAGACTGGCCCGGCACCAGGTCCTTGTGTGTCCCCAGCAGTGCGAAGTCCACAGAGCCCAACCGGTGCAGCAGAGCCGACACATTGACCACGCGACTCGGACTACACTCCTTCAGCCGCTCCAGCAGCAAGCAGGTCAACAGGAAGTGACCTAAATGGTTCACCCCGAACGCCATGCCGAACCCATCCTCGGTGCGGCCAGACCCCATCATGCCTGAAACGAGGTGACAGATAATGAGACCAGGTATTTATGCATTAGTCTTCAAGTTACTATAAGCCTTATTCAACAGCAGCGGCATATCATTTGAATATGTTTACATGTTATACGTCTCTGGGCCAAACCTGCATTGTTGATTAGCAGGTCCAGTCTGGGCTCAGTCTTCAGGAAGGTTTCAGCAAAGGAGCGAACAGACTTCAGACTCCCCAGATCCAGCTGCATGAACAACACCTCATTGTTCCCACTCTCCTAAAGGAAAGAGGTGGCAATAAAATAGTGTGTATTGAGATGGCTCCAGACATGTGACTATTTATAGTCTGTCTACAGATACAGACTTTCTGTCTACGGATACAGCCCCCCAATAATATCCAGTATGCCCATTTAAAAAATGTGTATGGTAAAAAACCTCAGAATTCAGAAAGCATAATCGATTGTGATATTCATATACCATATATTTTGTGATCATTTGTGTAATGTGGTCGCCATTTCTGATATCACTGCCAAGCAAGGAGCTATGTCCACTGACTGCCTGTGCACACGATTGATGGAACTACTTAAATAACAAACAAAACACTGCAGTTTTCAAAATGCAACCCACACAAACATCACCCAAAACGACACAGGACAGTACGGGGTAAACCTGTCCCCAGAAATGTTCTAGTTAGCCCTCGGAAAGAAAAATGTTATTTGGAAATTTTATTTCAGCAGATATTTCAATGATCAGATGCTTTAGTCAAACTAGAATTTCCATATTTCTTTCTGTAAATGAATATAACACTACTGTATACGTAAGGACAATAGTAGCCATGAGTTGCGGTTGAAGCTAATCAAGACCTATGTATAGAAATGACTCTTCTCTTACCCTCCGGATATCATAAGCAGCAGCTTCAGCTTTTTGTTTATTGCGGCAGGCCAGAATGACCCTGGCACCTCTCTTGGCCAAGTCCAAAGCAGTAGACTTCCCAATGCCGGTGTTACTCCCTAGGAAACAGAAATCCACACTTGAAGGAAAAAGCTTTCCGCATTAAGTCTGTGGACAAATGTACGTGAGCACACCATAACAGGCTGCGTCATTACAACATTAGCCTAACCTGTAACAACGGCAGTTTTCCCTTTCAGTGTCACAGAACTCGTACATCTTGACCCTTTGAAGACATTGTAATAAATTATCAAATATAACACTATTCCTATTGCCAGGATAGATATCAAAACAGGCATTACTACAGCAGCACTATATGTTATCTTAAAATTTGGAAATTATTTTAGATCGCACGCTAGCAAACTTCTGAACGCTAAACAAAATAAAACAAACTCGCTTGGATTGTTTTTCTTCCCAATACACGCTTCCGGGGTCTTATACATGCAGTAGGGAAGTATTCCACCAGATGTCGTCTTTGTAGTCCAATACTGACAATTGGCCTGAGACAACGACTCAGACGTTTTTTTTTTTTATTCCATTCTCCTCGGCTCGTCTTTCCTCAGTTTACTCTCCAAATCTATTGCAGATTGCGGAAGGTCAGACTGGAGGGAACGCAAAGAGTATGAAAGTGAGATCCTCCCACAGCCGTTAGTAGTTGTACTTTCCTTCCTCCTAACTTCATTCAAGTGAATCAATCTAATGAGTTGTATTCAGTATTTTCATTCATGTGCTTAAAGTGGTCAGATATACCGATGGAATATGGGCTCAAATCTGCCCCACTCTTTCCCACTATCTAATAAAAAATAAAATTACAATGTAATGTATTTACAATGTGTGTATATATATATATATATATATATATATATATATATATATATATATATATA
>JACXGI010008495.1:0-33331 GCA_016801175.1 Esox masquinongy | reverse complement strand
GTGGGGATGGTGTGTTCAGGGTGATGAGCTGTGTTGCTTTTACGCCAAACATAACGTTTTGCATTGTTGCCAAAAAGTTCGATTTTGGTTTCATCTGACCAGAGCACCTTCTTCCACATGTTTGGTGTGTCTCCCAGGTGGCTTGTGGCAAACTTTAAACTAGACTTTTTATGGATATCTTTAAGAAATGGCTTTCTTCGTGCCACTCTTCCATAAAGGCTAGATTTGTGCAGTATACGACTGATTGTTGTCCTATGGACAGAGTCTCCCACCTCAGCTGTAGATCTCTGCAGTTCATCCAGAGTGATCATGGGCCTCTTGGCTGCATCTCTGATCAGTCTTCTTGTATGAGCTGAAAGTTTAGAGGGACGGCTGGGTCTTCGTAGATTTGCAGTGGTCTGATACTCCTTCCCTTTCAATATTATCGCTTGCACAGTGCTCCTTGGGATGTTTAAAGCTTGGGAAATCTTTTTGTATCCAAATCTGGCTTTAAACTTCTCCACAACAGTATCTCGGACCTGCCTAGTGTGTTCCTTGTTCTTCATGATGCTCTCTGCGCTTTAAACGGACCTCTGAGACTATCACAGAGCAGGTGCATTTATACAGAGACTTGATTACACACAGGTGGATTCTATTTATCATCATTAGTCATTTAGGTCAACATTGGATCATTCAGAGATCCTCACTGAACTTCTGGAGAGAGTTTGCTGCACTGAAAGTAAAGGGGCTGAATAATTTGACATGCCCAATTGTTCAGTTTTTTATTTGTTAAAAAAGTTTGAAATATCCAATACATTTCGTTCCACTTCATAATTGTGTCCCACTTGTTGTTGATTCTTCACAAAAAATTACACTTTTATATCTTTATGTTTGAAGCCTGAAATGTGGCAAAAGGTCGAAAAGTTCAAGGGGGCCGAATACTTTTGCAAGGCACTGTAAATAAACCTGCTTGCTTGCTTGCTACGTAATGTGCTATTAAACTGAATGAAAATCGAGTTAAAGTTCAGTGTTTTCTATTTTACACGTATTACCAATTTGCAGCCTGTGTCGAACTATTCGTTTAACTGCTCATTTAATGCAATGGTGTTTGCGTTTGCTGTTTGTGCCGTTACCATAGCTGGTTTGGCACAATTTCTCAATACTTGATGTATATTTTCTCCCATATTAAGTTTGTTTGTTGGCGCCGACATTGAAGCCGAAACTTTTAATAACCATGCTGTTGTGTATGTGGGACAATATATCTTGGTGCCACTTGCTAACTTGAAGCAGGCGTCTTAGCTAGCAGTTGCAGTGTAAACTCAAACTAACACTTGAAAAACCATCAAGTATTTAAACAAAATTAGTCAAGGTATTTAAGTAATCTACAAAAATACCTACATCACCCGCAAGAAAAACAAGTACGGACGTACGATGAATGCCTGTTGCCTCGCGCAAAGCCCATATCATTCACGTTTTTGGAGCTGAAAATCACGTAAGTTGGCGATGTTGATATTGCACATATCAATATGGCAATTTTGATTATATTTTGATTGATTGTGCAGCCCTACTTGACAAGTAAGGTTATATTAGATATCTCATTTAGCTAGTTGGCTAGATAGCCAAGAAAAGCTCTGTGCAAGTTACTAGATTGATGATGACGGAGAAAGAATTATTCGACATAGAAAGCTGGAAAATAGTGTTACAACCTGATGTTCTCTGCAAAAGATACATAATATCTTTTGGTTCCACCAACTATTAACTCAGGTGGTGCTCACTTATCCAAATAGGGGTTTATATATTTTTTATTTAGTTTTTTCAAATTTTATTTTCACTTGGATATTGTGGGTTACTGTGTTTAAATAAACCCAGAAAAAGTCTTGATTTTACATGTTTTTATTTCAGGCTGTAAGGCAACAAAAGGTGAAGATTTTGATAGTAGTGGTGGTGACTTTTTATACCCAGTGTATATGTATTTTTTTAGGTTAAATAACATGCCCTAAAAGTGTGGTTGTCATACATTCTCCAGAGACAGAAGCCCTGTTTATACCCAGTTCTAAAATAAGTCCTTTGTCCTGACAGACCTGATTTTGCCTGTTTACACTTGTAACATCTGATTAATCGCCTACACCTGTCCAAAGTTGTGAGGAACAATCAGAATATGGAGATCAGGATAAAAGGACATGTTAGCGCAAGGGTAAAAACTGGATTGCAATATTACATCGATCCATCCAGAGCCATAGACACACAGAATTAGGCAAACTCAGTTTTAGAATGACCAATGTAGTCATTTTGGTACCAAAACTTCCAAGACCATCACATGGAGTCTTTGGAGCTGACATTGACGATCCATTTCCTGAATCTGTGTAGCCTGTCGACTCTGGTTGAGACCCCTGGTGCTCTTGCATTCCACTCAGCATGCCACATATGTAATTCAGTCAGTTTAGTGATTCTCTGCCAAGTGCAGTTAGATTGAAGCCGTGGGTGATGACCAAATAGCAGGCTGGGATGGACTGACAGGTGAAAGGGTAGGAAAGAAAGTAAGAGAGACAGACAGACCAAAAGAGGTGAATAGAAAATACAGGCCAAATCTGGTAAATTCCACCTTAACCAATCTTGTGGTGAAAGAAACAAATTTCAGTTAATTAACTATAGTAAACCCTTTGACCCCTGAAATCAGAAGAGAGAAAAGGGGGAAAAAGGGACAGACAGGGACAGGGAGAAAGTAAGAAATAGTAAAAAAGAAAGCAAAAGCTTGAGTGAATGGGGGGATGGTTACTGATGGTGAAAGTGGCTGGGTTGTGTTGCATACAGTGCCTGATAACAGCACCCATCTGTTTGTTGCAGGGTGAGTCCCAGCTATTCCGAGTGCAAGCAGTGGTAGCTGCTACATGTGCTTTATTTATGAACTAGCAAGAGGTCAAACCACTTCGCTCCTTGTCCTAGAAGGTTACTATTAGTGATGGCCATTGGAGGCTTCATTACCGTTCTTCTAGCAGCAGGATATTATGGTAGCAGCGCTAACTCAGATTATCTTTTTCAAAATAAAAGCCATCATTGAAATATATAAGGCAATATAGTTAACAATCTAGTCTGTACATTTTATGTTTAATGTCCGTTCCAATGTTATTCTTGTCTGTTCTTTTTCACAAACTAGATTGTTAACTATATTGCCCTATAAATTTCAATGATGGCTTTTATTGTGATAAAGAAAATCTGAGTGCTGCCAGCATAATATTGTGCTGCTAAAATAAGGCTAATGGAGCCTCGAATGACTAGTTACTATTACTATGTATGTGTGTATGTCTGAACATTTTCAGTGTATGCACAGGAGAGAAGAGGTTGTTTATAGCCTACTCTATACTGCTGTAATGCCGTATCCTACTAGTAGTGGGCACTGTTATCAAGTGAATACACTCCCAAAATAACACAGGCATACAAAAAAAAACACAAGGACAAGTGAAGTACAGAAGGTGACTGTCTTTCTTTTCTTCCATTCCTTCATGTTCAACCTGACTTCCTAAAACTCTTTCCAACTTTATAAAGTGCATACAAACATAGGAACATCTTTTTGAAGTGTTACATTGTTATGGGGCGTCCATATTCTACTTTATATGGGATGACTACAGAGAACACAAGCTAGAATACCTCCTAAATCTGTTGCGAAATGGGGAAACCAAAAACTGTTAAGTTTGCTTGAATCCTAGCCAACAGAATTCTGAGGTGTGCATCAAAGATTGTTAGGAGAGAGCATGTGGCCCTTGTACGCTGTAGTGCGCCAGAATGCTCTGTTGGTACTGGGCAACGCTGTCCGTGCCGGGCTCGTCTGCTGTCATGGTGCGGGCCATGCATGTGGAGATGCCTTGTGCCAAAGCGTGTGAGCCGAGCCGCGTTGCAACTGCGGCGTTGCCGTGAGCCGTGGGGATGCAGGGTGGGAGGAGGTGGGGCGTCGTAGTGGAGAGGTAGGGTGGGGGAGGGGACAGGACCTCTACTTACCAGAAATCTGCTGGACCCCGGGTTGGTCATGTGAGCTCATCAGCTGAGCTTGAATGGTCTCGACCACGCGCTTGAAACGCCGGCTGGGACCTGGCGAGAGAGAGAAGGGGAGAAAAATATAGGAAAGGATGGAGAGGGGGATGAAAGGTCAAGGGGGAGAGGGAGAAATGGAGAGATTTCCGTGTTGGAATTTCTTCAACTGAAAAAATGTGAAATACTCCTCTAAGCGACCAGAGTAACAAACAATAAGCGTATGATGTTGAAACACAACCTGGCTGACGCCAGCCAGACGGGCGCAAGGTGTGACATAATTTCTAGCCTGTTTTTTGCTTCTTCATTTTTTCCCCTTACAACAATAGCATTTGTTCTCCTCACTTCGATGAAGCTTTATTCTCTTCAGTTGTTATTCCAATGCAACCAAACCTCAATGGAATTCAGTGGAATTTAATGAGAGCCTGTTAACCAACATCAATTTTACATAATTTCTCTGCATGGGAATAAGTAAACATACACTGAACAAAAATATAAATGCAATTCGCAACAACTTCAAAGATTTGATTGCGTCATAGTTCATATTCAATTTTTCAAATAAAATAAATGTATTAGGCCCTAATCTATGCATTTCACATGATTGGGAAACTGTTGATCACAAATACCTTAAAAAAAGATAGATGCGTATATCAAACCAATCAGTATCCAGTGTGGCCATTTTCCCATGCAGCGAGAGTCATCTCCCTCACATACAGTTGATGAGTTTGTTGATTTTGGCCTGTGGCATGCTGACTTTAGTGGTTGTGCGAAGTTGTTGGATATTGGTGAGAACAGAGTCGTATGGGTTGTTCCAGAGCATCCGAAACTTGCTCAATAGGTGACTTTGTCTGGTGAGTTCGCAGACCATGGATGAACCATTCTCAGTTTTCAGAAATTGAGTACAGATTCTTGCGGCATGGGGCGGCTGCATTTCCACGCTCAAACATGAGATAATGTTTTCGAGAAGGACCTTTTAAGAAAATCTAGAAATTGTGAGGAAGCTTCGACCAACCCCGCAGCTGTCCCAGTCAGGGAAAGGGTTTGTGTGGCACTTTAAATCGAGCAACTACGAAAATTACACAACTGTCACTGTGAATATGGGGTGGTTATGTCAAATGACAATAGCCTATAGCCCTAGTGTCACAGTGAGGTTATTCAAAGGCAGTTTAATTGCAGAAGGATAGCACTGAAGGCCTAGGTGTAAAATACACGGCCTGCCACTGGTAATGATTATGCTATTTAATTATCTTCTTGACATGCTGCAAAAGAGGGACTATACTGGCAAAAGAGGAATGTTCGCTAATAGGGATGTAATAAAAAAAATGTGGGCACAATATTTGAGAGAAATAAGCTTTTTGTCCATATGAAACATTTCAGTGATCTTTTATTAAAGCTTGTGATACATTGGACCAACACTTTACAATGCTCTTATGTTTTATTTTTCAGTGTATGTGGATACAACCCGGAAGAGATAGCCTAGCATGTTAGAGCATTGGATTGGAAACAAGGATCTTAACAAATGAGCACTCAACTAATATTGAGCATGGATGTTACTCTCGATATGAGCATCTACTTACTGAAAAAAAAATTGGGCTGGAGATTATGCAGCAGTGTCGTTGGTCAGAGCCATCTGAGGTCTTTTCTGGCTTAGATGTGACAACGCAATCCTGAGTGGTTGCACACACCCTTATGGGCTGTCCCTTGGGACTCGGCAGGGAATGAAGTGCAGTGTGATTATATTGGTAAAATTGGTCTCTGCCTTTCTGTTCTCCTATTCATCGGCTTGTGTGAGTTCAGTCCGTATACCATGTTATGAGTAATGTGTGACTTGGGGCACTAGGAGGTGACAGCGTGCGTGCGTTTAGTTAGTGAGTGTGTGTGTGATTGGGCATGCACGCACGTGTCCATTAAGTGTCGGTATGTATACAGCTTTTGTTGTTTTTTCTTTTTTTCTTCCCTTTTTGGTTCTTTTCCTGTGAAATGTGCTGTTGTGAAATGCACTTTAAATAAATGACTTAATATGTGTGTTGTGTAATAACAAATGAGGACTGAATAAGTGCAAATGTGTGAGTGTATGTGTGTGTCTGCATGAGCCTGCTTCACTGCCCCGTGTGTGTTACCTGAGAGCAGGGTGAAAGTCACGGAGTAGATGCCGTTCTCCTTCGTGGCCGCGGTGCTCTCCGTGTAGGTGATATCCACCTGGAACTTGACCGGCTTCTGGAACACTGTCGGGCCCACCGTGGACTTGTACTCCGCCCGGAAACTGGTCTGACTGATCACACTGTGGCTCAGACTGGGGATCTGTAGGACAGAGAGGGGCAGGGAAGGACGATGGGAAAGATGGGGAGGGCAAGAGCATGCGGTAGAGGCAGGGAGGAGGGAGGGAGAGAGAGCAGACAGAGTGAGAGAGCAAGGCAAAAAGACGGAAGGTCCCGGGGGAGAGACAGGGGAAAGAGGGACAGCAAGAAAGACAAGGGAGAATGTGAGGTCGCAAGAGAGAAAGAGAGCAAATTACAAATATGTAAAATGGGGAAAGAAAAACACAAACGCAGAACCAAGTGTGACTTGTGGGAAGAGAGGCAGTTAGGCTGCACAAGCGAACATACAGACAAAAAGAGACAGGGAGAGACAGAGTTGGCTCAGTTACACTCCAGCAAAGCCCTGTTAGGGTCCATCAAGCTCTGAGTCAGTTACAATACATCGAGCTGAAGACACGAGAGCCACACGAAAGAACAGTGAAAGGAACTAGACCTATCAAAATGAACTGAAACAAATCTATGAACAAGAAAAGGAACCAGGCAAGCCTAGTCCTGCCGGCCCACCATTGGAAGGGATGAATGTTGTTGCCCAGGCTGGATTTGATCCGCGGTTTAGTATGTGACAGACTGCTTCTTTAACCACTACGCTATTTAAACAGCGGGTGTGGGTGCACATGATACGTGTGTAGAGATGTGGTGTTTGTTTTCTTGCATTGTCAAACCATTTAGTCGGAACTCCACAGTTCCCTACATTATTTTTACACTTAAACCGCCAAGCCTTCAAGACCAACATTATCAGTCAGAACCGAACACCGTTACTCGTCATTATCATAAGAATTGGCCCTATTAGCATACACATTCTCCTATGCAGCATCACCATCCAGCCAGAGCATCAGTTCATCTACTGGGTCGTCATCAAACTATATAGAATAGTCTAAAAAATGAGTTACAGAATTTGTTTGTTTTAAATGATTAATGAATTTTAAAAAATACAATAATGTGTTTTTATTGAAGGTCTTATCATTACGAAAAAAATGACAAAAAGAGAATGACATAGAATCATTATTTCTAAGAACACAGGCTATAGTATCTTCATTCGTTTATTAGGCTCTACAAATGTACATAATAAAAATTACACAAGACTTAAATTATTTAAAAATAAATCCAACAGAATTAAGATTTAATTTTGATCTCATTTTGATGATGTACAAGGTAAAATAAGAGATATTATCGACCAGTTTGCAACGATCAAAGGATATAGGCATGAATAGCTGTACATAGGCCTAAAGCACAGTTGCTTGCTAAATATGATAAATTTCAAAAAATGAATAACACATAGGCAGCAGCCTATTCATAGAAATAAAATTGATAGATCCAAGGATATGTAGCCTCTCTTCAAGTAAAGACATTGCAGTGTACTATTCAATTAATTTTATTTGTAAATTTGATTAGCAGAGTAGAAGGATGATCAAAGGATGATTTACAGTAGCCTACACTTTCACGGTGCCTCCCGTTGCTACAAGTAGCACTGCATTCACGGAACACCCCGAACTCTCCACTATTACGCAGACCTGTTCCTCATCACATCACCCCAGACTTCCCATCATTATGCCCACCGGATCCTCACTACTACAGCCTATAACTGTCCTTGTGTTTGTCAGAGTCTTTGTGGAGTATTGACTGCCAGTTGTCCATGTCTATTCATTGTTTTTCTCACCTAGTGCGCTTGTTCCTTTGTATCAGTTCTAGCCGTTTCGGCCTTCATGGTATTACGCATTACGCTTTTCAGCTTGGTAAACCCTTGTTTCACTGTTCATCCTGCGCCTGGGCTTCTTGCTTACCACACCGTGACATACATGAATAGGGCTAACGAAATTTAAAAATGTATATTCGATAAGCAGAGTAAAAGGATGATTAAAGGATAACTTACAGTAGCGTCTCACAGTGGCATTTGTGGTCGCTGTTGGTTCTTTTTTTGGCACATCTGGAGGAGGCTCAGGCATTGGAGGTGGTGGCTCATTATCAGAATCAGCTGAAGACCCGACATCCAAGATGTCGATTTCGGGATCTGTTTCTACCTGACTCCGTCTCATCTAAATTTTGCAGCACCAGCGAAGCTGTCAGGGCGTCGAATCGTGGGGTTCTGTTTGCCATTGTGAACTAAAATGTGTCTGACTTGCTCACCGAGTTCAGATTATATACAATTTCTACCCTCATCATCATTCAGGCACATACATAGGTGTGTCAGGGTTGAACAGGGGTTATCGCCCTCATTGCTATTTCATTGCTATTAGGGGTGTAACGGTATACGTATCCATACTGTATCGTTCGGTACAGGACGTTCGGTTCGGTAATCGTTGTGATCCAAATTAATATAGTATTGTTTTAACCACGCACGTTTCTTTTTTGTGTGCGAAACTAACATTCTAACCGAGTTTCCCCGCGGAGACGGATCTTGGAGCCGTAACTTAGCAACTGAAGTAGCCTAGAACATGTAACTTTGCTTGCTGGTGGTGGGCAACAGTCAATCAGAAAAGGCATGTCTGGAACAGTTTTCCGCTGGTTCCCTTTACAACAGTTCCTACCGTACAATCTTTCCTATAGCAAAAAGGACGAAAATGTTATCATTCATATCATTGGTTGGGAATACTACTAATAAGCGTGAGGACATTTCAATTGTTATTATAAAGCTAAGTCATCATCAAATACACAAACATTAGCTACATAGCCAGCACCTATGTCACTAGTAGCTACAGCAGCTGCTATATCTCCAATAGAGCAATTCCAATATTCATTAACCTAATTATTGGGTATCCTACCTGTATGGATTGTCATCATACTACTACTATGTAGCTGTACTAGCTACATGAGCTAGTAAATGTGAACTCCCAGCATTGATAAACACAACAAAGTGTACATGCCCACAAGTGGCTAGTGATGAGCAAATCAAGCGAAAGGCCAAAAGGCAGATGGACATCCCCAGTTAGACTAGCGCTCTATAGCTATCAACCAGGATCCATAAGCTTAGCAAGGCCAAGAATTATGTTGAACTCTGAGTTAGCGCTTTTTTTGGAACAGGTTATTCTATTTTTCATATTATTATTCGGAACTTCATTCTCTATTGGGCATTGGTGCGGAACCGCTTTCTACATGGTGAGTAATTGCAAAATGCTGTAATTGTTGTTTTTTTTTGCTGAAAAAATCCTACCTAGTACATGCTTTAACTACAGTGGCAATGGGCAAGGTTAATAACTTCGTAAGAAATGAAAAGAAATGTTATGTTTTGTATGTATTTTTCCACTTTACCGAAATCGTACCGAACCGTGACTTAAAATTTTCGGTACGTAAGGAACCATGACCTCTGCGTACCGTTACACCCCTAATTGCTATTCATTCGATTAGATTAGATGTAACTTTATTGTCACTGAAAAAGTATAGTATAACGAAATGCAGTTAGCATCTAACCAGAAGTACAAATAGAAGAGTGCAAAAAATTTAAAAGTGAAACGATTAAGAACAACGTATATTTTTAATTATGTTATGTTAAGTGGGATGTACAGTGAGGGGAAAAAATGATTTGATCCACTGCTGATTTTGTACGTTTGCCCACTGACAAAGGAATGATCAGTCTATAATTTTAATGGTAGGTTTATTTGAACAGTGAGAGACAGAATAACAACAAAAAAATCCAGAAAAACGCATGTCAAAAATTTTATAAACTGATTTGCATTTTAATGAGTGAAATAAGTATTTGACCCTTCTGCAAAACATGACTTCGTACTTCGTGGCAAAACCCTTTTTGGCAATCACAGAGGTCAGACGTTTCTTGTAGTTGGCCACCAGGTTTGCACACATCTCAGGAGGGATTTTGTCCCACTCCTCTTTGCAGATCTTTTCCAAGTCATTAAGGTTTCAAGGCTGACGTTTGGCAGCTCGAACCTTCAGCTCCCTCCACAGATTTTCTATGGGATTAAAGTCTGGAGACTGGCTAGGCCACTCTAGGACCATAATGTGCTTCTTCTTGAGGCACTCCTTTGTTGCCTTGGCTGTGTGTTTTGGGTCATTGTCATGCTGGAATACCCATCCACGACCCATTTTCAATGCCCTGGCTGAGGGAAGGATGTTCTCACCCAAGATTTGACGGTCCATGGCCCCGTCCATCGTCCTTTTGATGCGGTGAAGTTGTCCTGTCCCCTTAGCAGAAAAACACCTCCAAAGCATAATGTTTTCACCTCCATGTTTGACAGTGGGGATGGTGTTCTTGGGGTCATAGGCAGCATTGCTGCTCCTCCAAACACGGCGAGTTGAGTTGATGCCAAAGAGCTCGATTTTGGTCTCATCTGACCACAACACTTTCACCCAGTTCTCCTCTGAATCATTCAGATGTTCATTGGCAAACTTCAGACGGGTCTGTACATGTGCTTTCTTGAGCAGGGGGACCTTGCGGGTGCTGCAGGATTTCAGCGTAGTGTGTTACCAATTGTTTTCTTGGTGACTATGGTCCCAGCTGCCTTGAGATCATTGACAAGATCCTCCCGTGTAGTTCTGGGCTGATTCCTCACCATTCTCATGATCATTGCAACTCCACGAGGTGAGATCTTGCATGGAGCCCCAGACTGAGGGAGATTGACAGTTCTTTTGTGTTTCTTCCATTTGCGAATAATCGCACCAACTGTTGTCACCTTCTCACCAAGCTGCTTGCCGATGGTTTTGTAGCCCATTCCAGCCTTGTGTAGGCCTACAATCTTGTCCCTGACATCCTTGGACAGCTCTTTGGTCTTGGCCATGGTGGAGAGTTTGGAATCTGATTGATTCATTGTTTCTGTGGACAGGTGTCTTTTATACAGGTAATAAACTGAGATTAGGAGCACTCCCTTTAAGAGTGTGCTCCTAAACTCAGCTCGTTACCTGTATAAAAGACACATGGGAGCCAGAAATCTTTCTGATTGAGAGGGGATCAAATACTTATTTCACTCATTAAAATGCAAATCAATTTATAAAATTTTTCACATGTGTTTTTCTGGATTTTTTTGTTATTCTGTCTCTCACTGTTCAAATAAACCTACCATTAAAATTATAGACTGATCATTTCTTTGTCAGAGGGCAAACATACAAAATCAGCAGGGGATCAAATAATTTTTCCCTCACTGTATGAAAGTGCAAATTGAAGGTGCATGGTGGCATGTGCAACTGAAATGCAGGGATAATAGCAATGAGGTTCCCGAGGTAGACATGTACATGTAGCAATTGATAAAGGATGGTAGCTGGCCGTTTGGCCGTTGACGTTTAAACAGCTTATTAGCCATTTGTGAATGACATTGATACAATAACTACTGTATCAATATAGGTGACGATAACAGACTTTTTCGTCAAGGTAAAGGATGAGAGAATCATGTAGCCAGCGAAGTGTTTGTCTATCCTGAACAAATCCTGAGACATTATTCGAAAATCCACCAGAAATAGTCGCAATATAGTAAAGTTTCATTTTAGGCTTCCCATAACGTATCTACTCAAGGTTGTAGCCAGCGAGGTTTTTGTCTATCCTGAACAAACCTTCTTTTGCCACTGGCCGTTTTAATAGCTAATTAGCCATCTGTGAATGGCATAGATACAGTATGTCTCTATCAATATAGGTGACAATAACTAGTGATGGCCATTCGAGGCTTCATTAGCGTTATTTTAGCAGCAGGATATTATGCTGGCAGCACTCAGATTTTCTTTATCACAATAAAAGCCATAATTGAAATGTATAAGGCAATATAGTTAACAATGTAGTCTGTGAAAAAGAACAGACAATAATAACATTGGAACAGACATTAAACATAAAATGTACAGACAAGATTAACTATATTAACTTATATAGTTCAATGATGGCTTTTATTTTGAAAAAGAAAATCTGAGTTAGCACTGCTAGCATAATATCCTGCTGCTAGAAGGGTAGTCACTCACTCACTCACTCACTCACTCAGTAAAAGACATTCTCTCTTAGTCGGCTCCGCTTACGCGGTTCGGCAAAAACAGCAACATGTAATACATTTGCTGAATTGATAATTGGTAATTGTTGGTATTTCATTTTGTGAATAATTATTTAGCCTAATACATTTGTAGAATCTTACTCCTCAGTAAAATAAGCAGAGAACATTCAAAGAGAGATCATAGGATGTATATACGATTTTGTCTTATCTCCTAATAAAAACAGTAGTGGTGTAATAAGTTTGTTGAATTGGTATTTGGTGATTAGTAAAGAATGTCTGGTATTTCGTTTTGTGAATAATTATTTTGATTTACATTTGATGAATTAGCCTACACAAGAATGCTGAATCTCCTACTGAAAAACGTTAAGGTGTGATACATATGTTGAATTGTCAAGTAGCTTATATCGTTGGTATTATGTTTCAATAATAGCCTAATTACATTTATGAATGGTCATGGAAATCTTGTAATTCTTTTGTAAGTTCATTCAAATTCAACCAAGACTCTATCATTCATCTGGGAGTATCGCGTATTCATCCATGGATGTCATCATGCATTCAGTGAGGGGTGATTAGCACCTGGGTACCATTGGGTACCAACATTAAGTCGGAAAACAGTGTAAAAAAAAACAGGTAAATAATCTCTAAATAGTTTTCCGTTTGTGAGTTGAGAATTCTGACAACGGAACAATGTAACATACGCCTATTCAGTAAAAGTCATAGAAGGAACAGTTGTAGCTTTCAAAATGGCAGTTTTATTGTAATTACAAACTCAAAGGCCAATTCTTGTAGGCATTTGGCGGTTCTAGTTTTAACATCCAAACCAACAGGTATAACAGAATCATTACACTATATTCAACACATTAAATTAGAAAGAGATTACTGCAGATGGCTGGCTAATAGCTATACAGTACCTATAATGAAAACAATGACTCGAATCACTCCATGGCTGGTTCGTTTCTTTAGAAAACAAATAGACAGTTGAATAGCTAACCACTATGCCAAGTGAATTACACTATGAAAATTGAAAGAGAGCAATATGAACAAATCCTAATGCCTAATTTGTTTGGTCTGTGGCAAGGATCAAACCCCAGTCACCAACGTGACAGTCTGCATCTCTAACCACTACGCTATGTTGGGGATGGCTCGCTCATAGCTATACAGTACCAATAATGAAAACAATGACTCGAATCACTCCATGGCTGGTTTGTTTCTTTAGAAAACAAATAGACAGTTGAATAGCTCACCACTACGCCATGTAAATCGAAAATAATGGCAATAGGTTTGTCGCCGGTGCAGGTGCCTAATTTGTTTGGTCCATGGTGAGGATCGAACCCCGGTCGCCTGTGTGACAATCCGTGTCTCTAACAACTACACTATTTAACAATAGGTAGTCAGTCAGTCAGGCACTCAGTACGAGACATTTGCTCTTGGAAGGCTCCACTGACGTGGTCCGGCAAAAAAGCAAACCTGTTCAGATTAGATCACTGGCTAGGCATAGGGTTAATTTACCCTTTTTCCACAGACATTTTAGTCAATAAGCAGATGCTCTTATCCAGAGTGACTTACATGAGCAATTAGGGTTAATTGCCTTGCTCAAGGGCACAACATGTTTTTCACCATTGTTAGCTTGGGGGTTCAAACCTTTCAACTACAGGGCCAATGCTCTAACCACTAGGTAATCTGTCACCCTTAATCCAAGCCAACTCCTATTCCACAGTGGACGATAACTGTTTGTGTCTGTTAATTTAATTGTATCCCTATTAGCTTTTGCCAAAGCAGGAGCTACTTCTCCTCGGGTGCCCACAAAAAACAAATAACGACAACACTGATACACTGATAGACAAGAAAAGTCACCCATATGTAATTAAAAAAATGTCAAGACAATTCTAAAGCCAGTTTTCACCCACCGGACGAGACCATTATTACGGCCTGTAATATAAGTGTAATGATACTGTTGTGCACAGTAGGGCCAAGAAAAAACGATAGAAGACTAAATCAAGCCCTTGCCTTGGCTATCTTTAGGGTCACAGACCAGACGGCTGTGCACCAATCAGAAGCAGAATACAAATGGCTGTTCACTGATTATGGACTAGCACTGACCTTGACTGGGAACTTAAGAGAGATAAATGGAGGCAGTGGCTCTGACTAAAAGTTTCTCCGAATTGAACGATAAATCAAAGTTTTTTTTGTGAAATGATCCGACTTGGAGACAAACTAATGAACATAGCCCTCACTTTGAGTGCTAGCGGTTTCAGTGTTCAAGGGCCAAGAACTTTGAAACATAAACCCAGTGCCCGTTCTAGCCTTTTGGAAGCCCTTAAGCAAAATTTAAGCAAAACTCCCTAGCAGTTTGGGGCCCCCTAGAGACCGGTGATGTCGCTTAGGCCTTGAAAAGGCCCTGCATAAACCCCCTACTACACCATCCTAAGTATGATGTGAGAGGGGTAGAGACAGACAAAGACCGGTGGACAAAATGAGCAAGACCCAGAGAAAATGAGACAGACAAAGAAAAAGAAAAAAATTTACAAAATGAAAGAAAAAGGAAGTGAAGAAGAGTTGTGAGCGGCACTTACAGAGAGGAAGGCGTGAACGATGTCTGCTTTAATAGAACTTAGAGGCTTGTCTCTGATCACCACAAAGATCTGCTCTTCTTTTTCCAGGTTGATGAAGTTACCGAACCACGACTTCTTGGCAAGCCTGCGGGTAGGAAGGATTTTTTTTTTTATGAAAACACAATTTTTGTGCACTCTCAGACAGACACAAACAACTATCAACACAAACAAACCTACGCACACACACGCACACTTTAGTCTCTGCTGGAGAGAAGACTAATGTGTCAAGTCCAGTGGAAGAATTTACACAGTGCCATACTTATTTGCCTAATAGAACTTTCAACATGCTTTGTCTCTTTAAAGGTAATGAACAGAAATGTTTTTAAGAGAGTAGTGTTAAATTCAGTGTTTATCTAATCTAATATCCCCATTGTCCCTTCTGATGTTAACCTAGTCTGAAATTGTATGTAAACCAACTACTGACCATATTGGGGAACGACAGTCATACTATTCTCCCATTTAAACGTCCACGTTCTATAAAAAACATACTGCTGTCTCAGACATCACCGCCAATTCAAAATAAATTAGTTTCTGGTGTGCAGCCGGTTGTTTGGGGAAGAGGATTCCCTGCCCTCTCTGTCTCAATGGGTTAGAATCAGTAGTCAAACTCATTTGTCTTCTCAACCAATGATTGGTTTGCATGGTGGAACTTTTCAGATTGAAGGAGAAATAAAATGGTGGATGAAAAAATGATGACTGTTCTTCCTTTTTAAAGCACACCACAACAAAAATAGTGAAATGAGTTGGTTAAAGCACAAACTAACCAGGGTATCTGTTTCCTCTTCCTAACTGCGTGTTCTAGCCATCCCTTCCACCCATCTAATTAGCCGACAGCAGTGACATCATCCTAAATACCACTTCCTAATAAAAAAGACCCCCTACTTGTTTCGGCCTCATCCCCATCCATCCAACCAGACTAGCTGTGTCTTTCGATGTTGGTGAAGCAAACTGGAACTAAACCCCTGAAATATTCATGGAGAACCGTTTCCTTAAAATAGCCTAATCAACAGGAAGGAGAGATTGATGCAATAATGCGGGAGTCAAATTTGCATAATTGGGGGAATTGTTCACACAGGCCCCCTGGGCAGAAGATCTACAGCGCCTTACAAAGTGACTCTACCGCTGGGAGAAATGAGAGGTTGCATTTTGTGAGTGTACATGAACCAAGCTCAGTGAATTGAGCTCATGTGAGGAGTCGCCTTGTCTGAGGTCTCCCTGAGCTAACGCCACTAACCCAACATTAATTTCCAGTGGAACGCTGAGTTTGCCTTTCAGCAGTGCATAGCAGAGGAATATTTGGTGCATTTTGTGAGGCAGGATTCATCCAACATTCGTCCATATATTACCGACAGAATTGAGGAGCTGAATGGGAAAGATTGATCTTTTACTGCAAGCAGAGTTAAAGTATCAGTAGTGTCTTGCAAAAGTATTCAAATGCCTAACCAATTCTTGGTTTACTGAATTGAAATTATGTTCTGTTAAATATTTTATTTTAAAACACTGACACTCAAAATCAGTTATTGTATGGTGACATTGGTTTTATGTTGAGGAATATTTCTACGAAAATAATATAACTTACTTGCATATGTATTCAACCCGTGTTCTGAAGAAGCTGTCAATTTAAGGATGAAAGAAATTGTTCTAACAAAGACACTTACATTACCATTGGCCTTGAACTGTAAACCATAAAACTCATTTTCTCGGTTCTGTTTTTTTTGTCTCATTTTCTGGAGAAAAAAAAACTATTGAAGGGTCATTGGTCAGGCTGTGAACCTGAAGGAAAATACAGACCAAATAATATTCTACAGACATTACAGACACAAATGCATTGGTTAGTAAAAGGGATATCCAGGTGAGCACAGTTAGATCAATAATTAGGAATTGGAAGCTGCATTACACCACCCAAGCACGGCCAAAAAGTCTGTCTCTCAAAACTCGGCACTCAAAAAAGGTATATGAAAGATGCCAGACAGAACAACAATGACTTGAAGGAGCTACAGAGTTCAATGGCTGGGAAGGCTGGGAATGGAATGATAGTGCACAGATCAGTGTACCATCTGAAAGCATAAAGGTGACAACTGCAATGTAGGAAAAGGTTTTGTGGTCAGATGAGACCAAAATAGAGCTTTTTGGCCAAAACTCAAAGCCTTATGTGTGGCATGACCCGAAGACTGCCATGCCTTTACACACTATCTCTAGAGTGAAGTATAATGGTAGTAGCATCATGCTGTGGGGAAGCTATTGATCAGCAGCGACTGTACATCTTGTTAAAATTCATGCAGATTGGATGTAGCAAAATACAGGTAAAAACTGCAAGAGACTCTGCTTCAGTCTGCTAAAAACAGAAGCTTGGACAGAACAATGAGCACAAATATTGTGTTAATACTGAAGCAAAAAGGTGAATGTTCCACAGTTACCCAGTTAAAGTCCGGGTCTCATTTATCAAGCATGTATATGCACAAATCTGTGCGTATACCATGCATGTGATAATTTCTATGCAAAATGTGGTATTTATCAATATGAACATTTGCTTAAGAATGTTGATAAATTTACACACAGCCAATTAACATGTGCACGCATAGTGTCAAGATTTGGAAGGGAACTGCTTCTGAAATGTATACTAATTTATGTGAAAATATATTTTGAAAATGTCTGCATTTTAACAGGCAATTATATTTTATTTCATAATTTCGAATGATAAAAATCCAAATACAGTAGTAATTTTTTAAATAATACTGGCCTTATGTAAAACCATTGGTGAATTATTATAACAGACTGATAAAATTGGCAATACTTATCAATAGGACCTCATCAGTATGGGATATCACTCAGGATGAGCTAGCCAATAAATGCTTTGGCATACATTTTCCATTAACTTTTGCTCAATAGGTTGGAGTCAACAGGAATTTACTAATTTATTTGCCATTTATTCTATTTCAAAATGATTGGGGGAACAGACGCTTTCAGGTCGACATAAAAGTACCATCCTAAGAATAGTATGTGAACTGAACAGCCTTCCACTCAATTTGCAGGTGGTCTTCGTAAAAGGGCTGCTGAATGTAAAGGCCGCATGCGGAACGCATGTCTCGTTCATTCTGCAAGACAACAATGATGCCATTTGTACAGGCTACATGAGGGAGCTGTTGAGGATGGGAGGCCTAATTGGCAACTGTTGAAAGCTCATTTAAAGAACAACATATTGCAGAATGCTATATGAACATAAATTGTCCAAACTGTCCTCTATTTAGCCAGGTTTTTCTTACTAGTCAAATGAGTTTCAACCAAGCAAGGCAATTAAATAATTATTCAACATGTTACACTACAGCATTTACAGTATACCTACACCGATCAGTCATAACATTATGACCACTAACAGGTGAAGTGAATGACACTGATAATCTCGTTATCATGGCACCAGTCAGTGGGTGGGATATATTAGGGAGCAAGTGAACATTCGGTCCTCAAAGTTGATGTGTTAGAAGCAGCAAAAATAGGCAAGCGTAAGGATCTGAGCGACTTTGATAAGGGCCAAATTGTGATGGCTAGACGACTGGGTCAGAGTATCTCCAAAACTGCAGTCCTTGTGGGGTGTTCCTGGTCTGCAGTGGTCAGTACCTATCAAAAGTGGTCCAAGGAAGGAAAAGCAGTGAACCGGCGACAGGGTCAAGGCTTATTGATGCATGTGGGGAGCGAAGGCTGGCCGTGAGGTCCCATCCAACAGAAAAGCTATTGTAGCTCAAATTGCTGAAAAAGTTAATGCGGGTACTGATAGAAAGGTATCAGAACACACAGTGCATCACAATTTGTTGCGTATGGGGCTGTGTAGCTACAGACCAGTCAAGGTGCCCATGCTGACCCCTGTCCACTGCCAAGTGCCTCCAATGAGCACGTGGGCATCAGAACTGGACCTAGGAGCAATGGAAGAAGGTGGCCTGGTCTGATGAATCATGTTTTCTTTGACATCATGTGGATGGCCGGGTGCGTGTGCGTCGCTTACTTGGAGAACACATGGCACCAGGATGCACTATGGGAAGAAGGCAAGCCTGCGGAGGCAGTGTGATGCTTTGGGCAATGTTCTGCTGAGAAACCTTGGGTCCTGCCATTCATGTGGATGTTACTTTTACACGTACCACTTACCTGAGCATTGGTGCCCTTACATGGCAATTGGTACTCGGTGATGGCACTGGCCTCTTTCAGCAGGATAATGTGCCCTGCCACAAAGTAAAAATCCAATCAAGCATCTGTGGGATGTGCTGGACAAACAGGTCCGATCCATGGAGGCCCCACCTCGCAACTTACAGGACTTAAAGCATCTGCTGCTAACGTCTTGGTGCCAGATACCACAGCACACCTTCAGAGATCTAGTGGAGTCCATGCCTCGCCGGGTCAGGGATGTTTTGGCCGCAAAAGGGGACCTACACAATATTAGACAGGTGGTCATAATGTTATGGCTGATCGGTGTATATGTCAATCTCATAAATATTTTTGGAGTGGTTATAATTCATGCAATGTACAGTGGATATAAAAAGTCTACACACCCCTGTTAAAATGCCAGGTTCTTGTGATGTAAAAGAATGAGACAAAGAAGTTCATGTCAGAACTTTTTCCACCTTTAATGTGACCTATAACGTGAACAATTCAATTGAAAAACTGAAATCTTTGAAGGGGAAAAATAAAAAACCCACAATAACCTGGTTGCATAAGTGTGCACACCCTTAAACTAATACTTTGTTGAACCCCCTTCTTGATTTTATTACAGCACTCAGTTTTTTTGGGTAGGAGTCTATTAGCATGGCACATTTTGACGTGGCAATATTTGCCCACTCTGCAAAAGCGCTTCAAATCTGTCAGATTGTGAGGACATCTCCTGTGCACAGCCCTCTTCAGATCACCCTACAGATGTTCAATTGGATTTAGGTCTGGGCTCTGGCTGGGCCATTCCAAAAAGTTAATCTTCTTCTGGTGAAGCCATGCTTTTGTGGATTTGGATGTGTGCTTTGGGTCGTTGTCGTGCTGAAAGGTGAACTTCCTCTTCATCTTATGCTTTCTAATGGACGCCTGAAGGTTTTGTGCCAAAATTGCCTGGTATTTGGAACTGTTCATAATTCCCTCCACCCTGACTAAGGCCCCAGTTCCTGCTGAAGAAAAACAGCCCCAAAGCATGATGCTGCCACCACCATGCTTCACTGTGGGTATGGTGTTTTTTAGGTGATGTGCAGTGTTGTTTTTGCACCAAACATACCTTTTGGAATTATGGCCAAAAAGTTCAACCTTGGTGTCATCAGACCATAACACATTTTCCCACGTGCTTTTGGGAGACTTGATGTTTGTTTTTGCAAACTTCAGCTGGGCTTGGATGTTTTTCTTTGTAAGAAAAGGCTTCCGTCTTGCCATCCTGCCCCATAGCCCATTCATATGAAGAATACGGGAGATTGTTGTTACATGTAGCACACAGCCAGTACTTGCCAGAAATTCCTGCAGTTCCTTTAATGTTGAGGTAGGCCTCTTGGAAGCCTCCCTGACCAGTTTTCTTCTCGTCTTTTCATCAATTTTGGAGGGACGTCCAGTTCTTGGTAATGTCCCTGTTGTGCCATATTTTCTCCACTTGATGATGACTGTCTTCACTGTGTTCCATGGTATATCTAATGCTTTGGAAATTCTTTTGTACCCTTCTCCTGACTGATATCGTTCAACAATTAGATCCCTCTGATGCCTTGGAAGCTCTCTGCGGACCATGGCTTTTGCTCTGAGACGCAACTAAGAAAATGTCAGGAAAATCCAACTAGAACAGCTGAACTTTATTTGTGATTAATCAGAGTCACTTTAAATGATGGCAGGTGTGTAATGACTTCTATTTAACCTGAGTTTGAATGTGATTGGTTAATTCTGAACACAGCCACATCCCCAGTTATACGAGGGTGTGCACACTTATGCAACCAAGTTATTGTAAGGTTTTTATTTTTCATTTTTCCCCCTCGAAGATTTCAGTTTGTTTTTCAATTGAATTGTTCACATTATAGGTCACATTAAAGTGGAAAAAGTTCTGACATGATTTATCTTTGTCTCATTCTTTTACATCACAAAAACTGGAATTTTCAAAGGGGTGTGTAGACTTTTTATATCCACTGTATGTTTCCCACGGGCTCTAAGGGATGACTTTAACCATTTTATGGGTAATTAGGTGCGTTTCCACATGAATATAGCCATGGTCACAAGAGTACAGTGAACAAGGTCGTCCAACCAACCTGAAGAACCGGGAGCAAATCTGCCAATTACAATGGGGTAAAATCACTCCCACATTGTCTTTAAAGCTGGTATATACTTACCAAAAGAATAAAAGCTATTATGGCTCTACCAATTAATAATCTTTTTGGGATGAATACTTATGCAAGCAAAATATTTTATTTTTATTATTTTTATTAAAAATATTTCCCAACCTAAAACCATATTTGTTTTATTATGATGGACAGTTTTTTTTTTAAAAAATTCTAAAAACAAACAAAATGTCAATGTGCCATGTATAATTCTGTGAAATTAAAGAATTGGTCAAGAGGTTGAATATTGTACTGTATACCCAGGCAATGTACTGTATATCCAGATATTCTGTCCCATCTTGCACAGTAGGTTAGATTTCTGCAAAGCCCTTCTTTCGGGTTACCCTGATAAATCAATGAATAAACTTCAATTAGTGCTGAACACGGGTGCTAGAATCTTAACTAGGACAAACAAATGTGGACATATTACTCCGGTATTAGCCTCTCTACACTGGCTGCCTGTTAAGGCTGAGCTGATTTTAAGGTTTTATTGTTACCATATAAAGCATTACACGGACTCCTACTTACCTCACTGAATTGGTCCAGCAATACATACCTACTGTACACCTAACCTAAGATTGCAAGATGCAGGACTTCTAATTGTACCTAGAATTTTTAAACAAAATGCTGGAGGCAGGGCTTTTCCCCCACAGAGCTCCACTACTGTGGAATGATCTGCTGATTAAGGTTTGAGACGCAGACTCGGTGCAAACCTTCAAGTGTCTACTAAAGACTCATCTCTTCAGCAAGGTCTATGATTAAGTGTAGTCTGGCCCAGGGGGTGTGAAGGTGAATGGAAAGGCTACAATCCACCTTTGCTGCCTTCGCCAGGTGGGCTCTCATCTCCACTGGGATGTCCTCTCTCCAATGCCATTCAGGGGCGGAGTCACTGGCTTACTGTTGTTCTCCATTGCTGTCCTCGTCCAATGGGAGTGAACTCTGTTGGCAATACTCAGCCCTCTTTCAGGGTGGTTGTGGTTGGTTGGTGTCCCTCTGGTTGATGCTTGGCAAAGTGGGTAGAGTTACTTCCTGCCTGTTGGGCCTCTTCTGGGGTTACCCCTGGATAGTGTCACTGGACCCCCCTGTCTCAGCCCCTAGGTTTCACGCTGCTATATTATTGTGCCGGGGGAGTAGGCTGTGTTCTACTTTGTAAATCATTTGCAAATCTAAGGAATGCGCTCTCAAAATGTTCTTTGTGTCATGCTCCATTTGAACTTGAGCCCTTGGACCAGACCTCAGGACTACCAGGCCTGAATGACTCGTAGCTGTCCCTGTCCAACGTCCTCCTAATTGGGTTGCAGATCAAGAAGCTGATGATACCTAACAATTCCAGCTGCCACTTCGCTGACCCACTGCTGCTCTTTGGTGTTTCAGGCTGGGTGTTTTTTAAAAGCACTTTGTGACAACTGTTGATGTAAAAAGGGCTTTATAAAATACATTTGATTGATTGATATTGATGCTTGATGTAATCAAGTCTCTGGATGTTAGCTCAAAGGGCCAACCTCAGTGAAACACACTCTCTAGTTATTTATCAAATACCTAAAGACTTGTATTAGTTCTCAGAAAGAACGTCTACAAACATCCAGTATGGTGGTCTAACATGGTTTTATAGCTGATTTTGTCCCAAGACCAAAATTCTTTGTTTTGACAACATTCACATTGCGCATTTTAAAATGCTATATAAGCTAAAGAATGCTAAAGACAAAAATTATGTTATATTGCGAGTAAATGTAGCAATTATATTGTATAAGGAAAAATATTCCTACACTTTTTAGACTAAATAATTCCAAAATGCTCAAATTCTTGATGTTAGCAAGCTGAATCAATAGCGCCCCCTGACACATGTTGTTTAATAGTAATTTTCATTAGAATTCCTAACACATTCCATTTGTTATTAGTTGTTTAAATTCAGATTGGATACTTTTTAATAATGAATACATAAAAATAAATAAATAATAAAATAAATCAACTCAAACACCTGTGACATTTAAAAACTTCCAAAGCCCAAATGTGGTGCACAACCCACCAGTTTAGAACCAATGTTAATGTTTTCCCGGGTCACTCACTCTGGTGATGAATCAGGTGTGAGGCTGGACATGTCCTCCTGAGTGGGAACTGTGAAGAAATGCAGAGACAGAGGTCAAAGGTGAAAGGTTAAGGGTGATAAGGTCAGACAACTGGGCAGCAACGACATTTGGCATCCGACAGCACTGTATTGAGTACAGGATTCATTGCAAACTTGTTTTAACAATTTTTTACATGGACATAATATCTGTATCTGTTGGCTTCTAAGAGACATTCCTACTGAATGTTATGTAACATAGATTGTCACTATACTATTATCTACATAAGTCCTTCTGTGTACAAAGGACAATATCCCTTCACATTGTATAAATCCAGTTAGTCGTGGAGGATTTAAGTGCTCTATCAACATACAGTGCACACTGCAAGTTGACCTAAAGGCATTAAAACATTACACCACTCATTAGACAAAAAATACACCCTACAGTTTCTTCAATTACACGTATGAGCTAGCACACTTTCAGAAGCACCAAAATGCCGACGGTTAAGCTATAAAGCTGTAAATTCCTTCAAAAACAAACAATAATTCTGCTAATCTTCCGTCCACATCTTAAATGAGCTCTAACTAGAATTGCCATTGATTTGTAATGCATTTACTAATCATATAGGAGTCTATGGGATTACCATAAAAAATCCTCTCTGGTTTAATTAGATTATATTATCATGTATATGGGAGAACCAGAGACCGTTCCCTCAACTAATAACAGCCTAACAGCAGGTGACCCACAGCTAATTACTGTTAACCCTCTGAGATGAATGCAGCCATTCCCCTGGGCTAAGTGCTAAGGCTAGCACTACTGAAAGGGCGAAATATGTGTTTCCTAATAGTTCAGTATGATTGATTCGGTTGATCAAGAGAAGAGACTACTACCACCAAACCAGTTTCCATCCTCAGGATCTAGTGGCCTCTGATACAATTGTTTGCTCTGGGGCTAATCTTTGGCCTTTTATCCTTTCTTAGGAGTGAATAAAATTGGCAACATGGCAACAATGTAGCACCATAAGGATGTAGCTAGGAGCTAACTAAGGCTCATGCCCCCTATTCCCTGTCCTTTCCTCACCTTCCGTAAATCTACTCCTCCCCAGCCAGACCACTACCTTGCATTTTCCTGCGGTGGAAGCGAGGCGAGCCCAGGAAGCTGTTCTTGATGGAGTTGAGGCGCGTCCTCCAGGGTAGCCCGCCAATGGACGGGCTGGGGGGTGGCGTGGGGCTCGGGGTGCCCGCCGGGCTCTCCTTGGGCGTGTGCACTGGGGTGCCCTTGGGTGTGGGGAGAGGGCTACCCCGCGGAGAGGGGTGGGGAGTCACCTGTATGGTGGGGACAGATTTGTGACCGTTGTGGTCGGGGTGGAGGAGGTGGCGCCGCAGTGGGGACATGGGCAGCACTGGGGACAGAGGGATGGAGAGCTTGGGGGGCACGGTGAGGGGAGGATGGCGGCGTGGCCGCGGGCTGCTGGGGACAGCAGGAGGGCTACCCAGGGCCGAGGAGGGGGTGGTGGGCTCTGACTTGGGGGTGGCAGGACTGTCAGCCGAATTTGGGAGGGGGTTGGACCGGGTGGTCTGAAGGGGTTTCTCTGATATTTTGGGTTTGGCGGGGAGAGTCTGTGTGCGGGGGTGCATCAGGGGGGACCCCATCTTTGGCGTGTAGGAGTTCGGGTGCGGGTGCACACGATTGGCCCCGCCTAGCCCATTGTGGTTAAGGCGGGACTCAGATGAGTGGGTGGGGCTACAGTTAGGCGACTGACAGAGGTCCGGCGACTGGGGTGGGATAAAGAAGCGCCGGACCGGCTGCGTTTGGACACCCACCGTTGAAAACATACATAGCCAATGAAAGAACGTGCCCAGAAGCCAAAGGGGTACATTTATAGAAATAAAACCACAGCCCATTAAAGGAAGATCGCAATGAAACAGCAACAAAATTAGGAAATATAGTTCAAAGAAAAATGACACGGACGAGAGGTGGATTGATTGACACAGACACAGGCATGGAGGGAGGTGAGAGTGCGGAAAGAAAGACAAGAAAAAACATGCCATTAGCACAACCGGCCAAACAGCAGGCGGCAGCAGCAGCGTCTTGGCGGGAGAGAAGTGTAGAACATTACAAGCATTCATGAAGCCAAACCCAAATCAGCGACTGAAACAGCCCCCCAAAGCTAACTACATTAGCTTTCAGACTTTCAGGGAGGAGAGCAGCCGTACTGCATGCACAATGCAGTGGTATGAATGACAAAGACAACTATCATGAAAGGACATGACCGGTTATGGCAGCTTATGAAAACTGGCATATGTTATAACAAGTTTAAGAAAGGTTTATCCCTGGTTTGTTGTGTCACTCAAATAGCAGCATTATGAAGAGTTTATGAAGACCATTTTAGTCGTTCTTTTATTAAAAAACCTGCATGTGTGTCTGTGTGTGTGATACATAACTGGTACATTATATAAAAAGGAAAAATTAAAATGGCATCAACCCTATTTAAACCTTGTCCTATTTACAGTATCACTCCTCATAAAAATGTATTATAAAGTAGCATTTTGGGTGTTCCATGTGGCCAGATATAGCAAATAAATATCTTCAAGCATGAAACTTTTACTGAATATGCCAAAACATTGACAAAATATGCAATAAATGCATGCTTGTATTCAGACTAGGGGCTGGATTAAAAAAATGCATGGCCTAGGAAAAATAATTGAAGTGCATATGCTAGCCAGGAGTGTATTGGTTAATTTGTAGTCCTCACATATACAGCTAATTTACAACAAGGCAGCATTTTGCATCTGCAAGTTTACACAACAAAAAAATCTAACGTCTTGAGTCTTCTTAAATATTTATCGTTGAAATGTAGCGTAATGTAATCAAGCCCTATGTTACTATTATAGTAGTGCTCATTAAACATCAAAATCCCACAATGCACTCATGAGTTTCTGATGAACAGGGGAAATTTTGAATGTTAATAATTCACGGATTCCAATGACACTGCCAAAGAACCTCTACGACAGACAACGGATATAGCTCAGTTATATGAGTTTTTGGGCAGACCGGTGATTTAGGGACCCTGCGGAAATCCCCAGCATCTGTGTCTCTGCCTATTAAACCCAGTAGGGCCGGACATTTGTGAAGGTATCTGTGGGCTGGAATTGCAGGAGGCCCTTTCTACCAAGAAGCAGTCCTCCAGTCTTAAAAGGAGTTATGCAGACGGGATAGAGGAGCAGCTGATACCCAGACGAGACGCTAGGAAGACCTACACACAGATTAGCCGTTTTATACGATCACTCTGAGTTAAATGTATTACGGAAGCGTGTCCCATGTGAACCTGTTATTTCAAGAAGCTCCTGCCTTCTGTTATCATAAGCTCCCTGTCTCATTTGTCTCAGTCACATGGTTTTTGTTTTGCATTAATGGGTTGACTCAGTAAATTTTCGGATGTAAGTTTATCCTCTGGAACATATTCTTTAAGAGACTATTACCTTGCTTACTTTTGAATTGCGTCACTAAAAATAACTAAGCAAAGAGACATTTTGAATCTGTCGTCAGACTTCTATATTTGAGTTTATTTTTTCCGTCATTAATTTTTTTGTGCAGCTCTTTCCAGCCGATCATTTAAATATTCACAGTTCTTGATAACCAACCTAATACAACCAACCTAATACAAACAAATAAAATGCCTAAGTATTTTGTCATGTGTCATAACTTATAGGGTTGCATATGACACTGTTATACAGTCTTTATATTGGATTTGTGTTTTTTTAACTATGAATTCCTCTATGAATGGCGTTATGAAGCCTTATGAGCAAACAGCAGTGTGTGTGCAGGCCAGCTGTGACATGGTGAGGTGCATTGTGGGCCCTGATGGGCCAGTGTGTGGTAGAGGACAACCAAACACTTACCCTAGGACTGCTGAGAGGACTGGTCGAGAGACCGGAGGATGCTCCGCTGATTGACCGTGACCTGGACACAAACACACACAAAATAACACATCCATGGTCAGACACATTCCTGGCCAACACAATATGTGGCCAGCAAAGGGAAAACAATGAACACTAAAATATTACCACACACCTTTCCACACTGGCAAACCCATAATTGGATGGAGGACAAAAAACATGGAGGACAAAAACAAAAACCACCAGAAGTAGTCAGATGAAGTCGCTACTACACACTGATTTAAAAAAATAATTAAGATATCCCCATTTTCATAAAATTTGCAAGGGTAAGCTGATTCCAAATATGCACCATCTCACTAATGCTACTAGAAGAAGTAGAGGAAGGTGACCAGAATAGTTAATTAACATAATGTAAGGTAACTACCTTGTACATAGTTTGTAGTGGCTGTAGAAATTTGTACACTGCTGTTAGTACATTTGGAAAATTTTACCTAGAGCAAAAACGTTGGCGGGGATACAATCGTAGTGGGTAAGTAGAGGAGTCTGACTGAAACAAGGATGGATAACTGTGAATAGAGACAGGGTTATTGGTTGTTACACCCCTGGAGAGATACTGGTTAGTTTGGGACCTCCGAGCTGTTTTATTAAACTCATTCCTCTCTGTCTTTCTTGTTTGTTCGCTCTCTCTCTACATTTGACTTTCTTGTTCATTTGCTTGGTCTCTCTCCCACAGACTCTGTTGCTGTCTTCTTGCTTGCTTTTTCTCACCCTTGAGTATGCTTATTACAAACTGTTGACAAACCTTTGACCGTTCTGAGCATTTGGGTTATTCAGGGGTTATTGTGCTCAGTTACTGAGCTCTTGGTCACTCGCCTTTGATCACTCTCCCTTAGTCACTCCATTTCTTTTTTTCTCTCAAACAATCTGTCTTTCTCCCTTGCCAGATTTCATACACTCTTTTATCCTGTCAGTTCCATCTTCACCTACCTCTCCTTCAACTAAAGAGGAGGCATCAGAGCAGTCCTTGAATATTGCTTGAAATGCCCATATATACAGCTCTGGAAAAAATTAAGAGCCTACTCCTAATTTTTTCTTAAATCAGCATCTCTACATGTATGGCAGCCATTCCATTCCAGTATCTGTTAAATTCCAACACAGGCACACCTCACTTGACTTAATGAGGTACTGATTAGGCGATTACCTGAACCAAATCTAATTTAACAAGGAAAAGTGGTCATCACTATCCTCTTGCAATAGGACCAGCTGGACGGCAAAAACAGTGCAAAGAGTACCTCAAAGGTAATTTAAAAAAAATATAGCTATTCAGCATGACAAAGAAAAGCTTTGAGTGAGGAAAAGAAGGGTTCAGTTGTGGCTTTACTGGCAGAGGGTTACAGTGAGCGTCAGGTTGCTTCCATCCTGAAAATTTCAAAGACGGCGGTTCATAAGAACAAGGTCAAGCAACAGACATCGGGGACAACAAAGCTACAGACTGGCAGAGGGCAAAAACGACTGTCCACTCACCGAGATGACCGTCAACTCATTCGAGAATCACTCAACAACCGTCGGATGACATCAAGTGACCTACAAAAAGAATGGCAAACAGCAGCAGGGGTGAAGTGCACGGCGTGGACGGTTCGAAACAGGCTCCTAGGGGCAGGGCTGAAGTCGTGCAAAGCTAGAAAAAAGCCCTTCATCAATGAGAAGCAAAGAAGAGCCAGGCTGAAGTTTGCAAAAGACCATAAGGATTGGACCGTAGAGGAATGGCGTAAGGTCATCTTCTCTGACGAGTCAAATTTTCAGCTTTGCCCAACATCTTGTAGTCTAATGGTTAGATGGAGACCTGGAGAGGCCTACAAGCCACAGTGTCTCGCACCCACTGTGAAATTTGGTGGAGGATCAGTGATGATCAGGGGATGCTTCAGAAAGACTGGAATCGGGCAGATTTGTCTTTGTGAAGGACGCATGAATCAAGCCAAGTACAAGGTTATCCTGGAAGAACACCTACTTCCTTCTGCTCTGACAATGTTCTCCAACTCTGAGAATTGGTTTGTCCAGCAGGACAATGCTCCATACCACACAGCCAGTTCAATCAAGGTGTGGATGGAGGACCACCAGATCAAGACCCTGTCAAGGACAGCCCAATCTCCAGACCTGAACCCCATTGAAAACCTCTGGAATTTGATCAAGAGGAAGATGGATGGTGACAAGTCATCAAACAAAGCCGAGCTACTTGTACCAGGCGTAGCGTAAAGTCACCCAACAGCAATGTGACAAACTGGTGGAGAGCATGCCAAGACGCATGAAAGCTGTGATTAAAAAACAGGGTTATTCCACCAAATATTGATTTCTGAACTCTTCCTAAGTGTAAACCATTAGTATTTTGTTGTTGAAAAATGAATATGAATTAGTTTTCTTAGCATTATTTGAGGTCTAAAAACAATGCATCTTTTTTTGGTTATTTTGACCAGTTGTTGTTTTCTACAAATAAATACTCTAAATGACAATATTTTTATTTGGATTTTGGAAGTAATGTTGTCAGTAGTTTATAGAATAAAACAAATCTGTTCATTTTACTCAAACACATACCTATGAATAGTAAAACCAGAGAAACTGATAATTTTGCGGTGGTCTCTTAATTTTTTCCAGAGCTGTATATACAGTATCCATATACAGTCATGCTCAGAAGTTTGCATACGCTTGGAGAATTGGTAAAATATGTACCATTTGTAAAGAACACATGACTGAGCAGGCAAAACACGTCTTTTATTTCTTATGGGATTCACATTCAACTGTAGGTCATAACAGAATGGCACAATCATAAAACAAAACATGGCAACAAAGAAATAAATGAACTGACCCCTGTTCAAAAGTCTGCATACCCTTAGTTCTTAATACTGTGTATTGCCCCCTTTAGCATCAATGACAGCGTGCAGTCTTTTGTAATAGTTGTCTATGAGGCCCCGAATTCTCGCAGGTGGTATAGCTGCCCATTCGTCTTGACAAAATGCCTCCAGGTCATGCAAAGTGCATGACCCGCACGTTTGAGGTCTCCCCAGAGTGGCTTGATCATATTAAGGTCAGGAGACTGTGATGGCCACTCCAGAACCTTCACCCTTTTCTGCTGTAACCACTGGAGGGTCAACTTGGCTTAGGGTCATTGTCGTGCTGGAAAGTCCAAGAGCGTCCCATACACAGCTTTCGTGCAGAAGAATGCAAATTGTCTGCCAGTATTTTCTGATAACATGCGGCATTCATCTTGCCATCAATTTTCACAAGATTCCCCATGCCTTTAGAGCTCACACACCCCCAAAACATCAGTGAGCCACCACCATGCTTCATAGAGGAGATGGTATTCTGTTCACTATAAGCCTTGTTGATCCCTCTCCAAACAGTGCTTATGGTTGTGACCATACAGCTCTATTTTAGTCTCGTCACTCCAAATTACAGTGTGCCAGAAGCTGTGAGGCATGTCAAGGTGTTGTCGGGCATATTGTAACCTGGCTTTTTTGCGGCATTGATGCAGTAAAGGCTTTTTTTTGGCAACTCGACCATGCAGTATCGTCGTATTGTGCTCCTTGAAACAACCACACCATCTTTTTCCAGAGCAGCCTGTATTTCTCATGAGGTTACCTGTGGGTTTTTCTTTGTATCCAGAACAATTCTTCAAGCAGTTTTGGCTGAAATCTTTCTTGGTCTACCTGACCTTGGCTTGGTATCAAGAGATCCCTGAATTTTCCAATTCTTAATAAGTGATTGAACAGTACTGACTGGCATTTGCAAAGCTTTGGATATCTTTTTATGTCCTTTTCCATCTCCATAAAGTATGCAAAATTATGAGCACAACTATACATATACCCAATATACAGCTCCAGAAAAAAATTAAAAGACCACTGCACCTTTTTCTTTCCTTTCCAAAAAAGTTGAAAAGGAAGGTTTTGAGTGAGGAACAGAAGGGTTAAAATTAAGAGACTACTGCAAATTGAACGCTTCTGTTCCTCACTCAAAACCTTCCTTTTCAACTTTTTTGGAAAGGAAAGAAAAAGGTGCAGTGGTCTCTTAATTTTTTCCGGAGCTGTATATACACAATAGGTATAGAAAGTCACCATCCCCTTTCAAAACGTTCAGCTCTTGTTGCCTTACAGCTGAAATGAAAACACATAAAATCAGACTTTTTCAGTCTTTATTTAAACAGTAACCCACAACAACAAGTGAAAAGAAAATCTTAAAAAAAGTAAAATACCCTGTTTGGATAGTTAGCTTCCCCTGAGTAAATATTTGGTGGAAACACATTCAGCTTGAATTATAGCCATGAGTTTCTTTGAATATGTCTCTATTAACGTTGCATACCTAGACTGTGAAATATTTGCCCATTCTTCCTTGCAGAATTGTTCAAGCACAGTCAAATTACATGGTGACCGCTCATGGACTGCACTCTTCAAGTCATTCCACAGATTCTCAGAGTAATTTAGGTTGGAGTTCTGATTAAGGACATTCAACCTTCACATTCAATGTAAGGTTGCTTTGGAGGTGTGGAGAGCATTTGACATGACAGCAAATTGGCCTAGAAGTGGACACCCTTCAAAAATATTTCCAAGAGCCGCAATAAAAATAAAAATCAGATAGATGCCGACGCAAACATAACATCTGGAGATTTGCAGACCTCCCTTGCTACATAACAGGTTACTGTGCATGCTTCAATAATAAAAAGAACACTGAATCAAAATGACATTCATGTAGGGTTGCTAGGAAGAAGCCTTTGCTGTCAAAAAAGAAACAAGCTGCCAGTCTTAATTTTGCCAGAGACCACCAGGACAAACCTGAAGGTTTCTGTAAGTCCATTATCTGGAAAGATGAGTCCAGATAATGTTCACAATCGAAACTGCACTGTTTAGCAAAAATCCAACACTGCCTACCGGAAAAAGTACCTTCCCAGTCAAGGATGGTGGTGGGAATGTCAAGATCTAGGGCTGCTTTTCTTTCTTCTTCCTGGTTGACTGCACATCATCAAGGGTACCATGAAGTCTGAGGTATACTAGTATATTCCTGAACAGAATATCAGGCAATCAGTCAATGAGCTACAGCTGGGCCGAAAGTTGTGTTTCGGATTAGCCAAGTGAAAGTCCTGACCTTAATCCAATCAAGATGCTGTGGCAGGATCTGAAGCGGGCAGTACAGGACAGACACACCTCAAACCTCAATCCATTGGCTGAGTTATGTAAGGAGGAGTGGGCAAAAAGTATGTCAGGCTGATTAGTGACTATAGGAGACATTTACCTAAAGTTATCGCTGCTAATAAAGATAACACAAGCTATTGAATGAAGGGTTTCACATATTTTTGCATACATGAAATCTGAGTTTTTCTTAAGTAAACCACTTTTATTAAATCAAAAATTAAAATACCGTACATGAAGTTTTTCATTGTGTCCTTTTTTTGGAATGTGTTTATTACAATAAGGATTTTATGAGTTTATTTTAATATTTTATACAAAACAATGTGTGGGATTCACATTCATTCAAGCAGCACTGTGTGTCCAATCTGGACTACCCTGAAATTATATATATATATATATATATATATATATATGCAGTGCCTTGCGAAAGTATTCGGCCCCCTTGAACTTTTCGACCTTTTGCCACATTTCAGGCTTCAAACATAAAGATATAAAACTGTAATTTTTTGTGAAGAATCAACAACAAGTGGGACACGTGGAACGGAAGTGGAACGAAATTTATTGGATATTTCAAACTTTTTTAACAAATAAAAAACTGAAAAATTGGGCGTGCAAAATTATTCAGCCCCTTTACTTTCAGTGCAGCAAACTCTCCCCAGAAGTTCAGTGAGGATCTCTGAATGATCCAATGTTGACCTAAATGACTAATAATGATAAATAGAATCCACCTGTGTGTAATCAAGTCTCCGTATAAATGCACCTGCTCTGTGATAGACTCAGAGGTCCGTTTAAAGCGCAGAGAGCATCATGAAGAACAAGGAACACACCAGGCAGATCCGAGATACTGTTGTGGAGAAGTTTAAAGCCGGATTTGGATACAAAAAGATTTCCCAAGCTTTAAACATCCCAAGGAGCACTGTGCAAGTGATAATATTGAAATGGAAGGAGTATCAGACCACTGCAAATCTACGAAGACCCGGCCGTCCCTCTAAACTTTCAGCTCATACAAGGAGAAGACTGATCAGAGATGCAGC